>VZTV01055242.1:0-15563 GCA_013400875.1 Anhinga rufa
CCGGTATTTACCATATACAAAGTTTGCATATTTAAATGCAAGAGTTTTTGTATTTTAGATTATTAATGCAAAAGAACAGGGGGAGAAAGCCCTTCTCATCATGCTACCTTGTACCAGCTCTATTAATCTATCCAGGAAAGCACTTTGTTGAACTCATTTACCGAGTATTGACAAAGTCAAGTTAATCCTAATGCCTCTGAACCTGATATTTCAAATGCTGCACAAGACAAACATTCTTTGATTCAACTTAAATAAGTGCTAGTCCAATTATGGCTTTATATGGGTTGCAGCTACACATTTAGGTTTTGAGGAAGCTGTATCTTAATATATCATTGAATAGCAGCCTCTCACCCTGGAGAAGAGAAGGCTGCGGGGAGACCTTATTGCGGCCTTCCAGTACTTAAAGGGGGACTATAGGAAAGATGGGGGCAACCTCTTTAGCAAGGCCTGTTGTGACAGGACAAGGGGTAACGGTTTTAAACTAAAGGAGGGTAGGTTTAGGCTGAATAAAAGGAAGAAATTTTTTACAACGAGGGTGGTGAGACACTGGCCCAGGTTGCCCAGAGAGGTGGTCGATGCCCCATCCCTGGAAACATCCAAGGTCAGGCTGGACGGGGCTCTGAGCAACCTGCTCTAGTTGGGGATGTCCCTGCTCACTGCAGGGGGGTTGGACTGGATGGCCTCTAAAGGTCCCTTCCAACCCAAACCATTCTGTGATTCTATGATATACTTTATTCCATGATGGCCAATCATATAATAAAGCCTTTTATGTAAGCAATCATTACACTGTAAGACCGTCTCATATCAACAAGAAACACTCAAAAGGGATTAATTCCCAAGTTACAAAGCATTGCAAGAAAACTACTGAAGCCCGTATACATAACTCATTCACAGATGCCTTAAATTATGAAAATGAAGCTTTTACCTTTCTTTAATGAATGTAATGCTGACGTGAAGAATGTTAAATAACCAGGCGGTTGAGGTGAAGCATTGAACTCAAAATATCCCAGAACTCCAGGCTGAAATAATAAGAATTAGAGTTAGTTAAGCTATTTTCAAGTATAAATATATCGGGCAGAGCAATTAGTTGCCTACAGTAATACCACAGATTTTGAAAAATACAACAATGTTTACTGCAGAACTGCCACTTTATGCTGCAAGAAGAAATTTAATATTAAAAGACTGAATGGAAATCAGTTCTAAAGTTGTCATTCAAAAGCTATGTATGAGAGAGACTTTTTATGGCTGTAGATGCATAAGTTTCAAACTGCACGTTTACCATGTTAGCTATTAAAGTTCACTAAAACCAATTAATATTTGCTTTTTTATTTACAACTATTTCAACTTTTTTATAAGTCAGTTCCAGCACCAACGTAAGAACCATAAGCATCATAAAGACTTCTTTTAGAATTGGTATATCAAACACTGTTTTTCAGAGTATAAACAACTTAAACAGGAAAACTTAATTGTTCACTATTTTGCACATAATTAGCAACTACATATGAATTCACACATTTTGTGCAAGAATACTTGAACTGCTAAGTCCACTTATCATCCCATCATTAAGCTAAGAGTCATTTTAAATTCTTTCAGTATATCCTGCAGGAGTCGGTGAGAGACCAGCTGCACAAAAATAATGAAAGAGCCCCATATCCCACCTGCATATCCATAAAGTTCTTCAAATTGCCAAACAGACAATTCAAAATTTAGAAGACTCATCCCTAACTAGGCCTATTGACTTTGTCAGGTATGAAGCCTGAATGGCTTCATATTAAATTCAGGAAGAGAACCTGAGAGAAGCTGACTTGGAACAGAGAGGTCCGTACTCTTTAGACTTCTCTTGCTCCAAAATTTCAATTAAGTTCTGGTTTTAAACTTTGCAAAATATAATCCATAAAAAATATTATGTTTTTAAATGCATCACTGAAATTTTTATAATAATAAATTTTCTTCCTAATAAACTTACAGGTCAGAATCAGTGATGGAATTTGGTTTACTTTGTGTTATTTTTTTCCTAGTTCCACGAGTGCATACAGAAAGAGCATTTGATACACAAAGCAGGAGCACTCTAGGGATTGCTGTGGAACAAAAGGTTCCAGACTCACCAATCACCCATTTGTGTGGCAAATATATTCCCATATAAGTATTTTCATTCGGTATGTCGGAGCCTGCTTTATTTTTTTGTCGAGTTTTACACATAAAAATTTTAATTTCTTTTTAAAATACAAACATATATTTTACCTGTGACTGTCATCAGTCATATGAATTCAGTTATTCATACCAGCCACATGAATTGAGCTCATTCAATATGAATTAGTGATTTCGGGATGTTCACCAATAACAGCGTTGCTCATTCCAACTAATGACCCGCCCTTTTTAGGCAGGAATTATCTTTCATGAATGAATGCTAACCACAAGATCCTTGTTCATAAAGATTCCTTTTGAGGTACCCCAAGAAAATTATCAATAATAAGAATGAGATACAAGCGATTAGTGAAATTTCTGCAATAACAATTGTCAAGAAGGAAATAAAAGTGAAAAAATACAGCAAAACAATAACACTCATTCTTCTCTTTTAAACAATGAACAGGTTAGTAATTAGTGTTCATCTTTTTCTCCTAGTACCAAATTAAGACAGTAAAAAGAAAAACACTTCTAAAGCACTCAAGTGAATCAAAATGAGACAGACAAGATGATAAAAATTTTAGTTTCCCATTTCCTAGGCCCATTTTTGAATGCCATTACTGTATGAAGTGAACTTATGGCACCAAACAGTGAATGAAAGAAGAGTCAAAACTGACGGTAAAATGTAAGAAAAAGCCAAAAGTCAAATCTAGAACCATTTATGTATTTATTAAAAAAGTTGATGTTCTGATTCTGACTGCCACTACTGTTGTACACTAATAGCGGCTTAAGACTTCCAGATTTTGAGGAATAGGATGTTTCCATTAGACATTTTTGGAAAGTGTTTTTTTCAGTACAAAAAAAATTGTAGTGGGAGAATATATACTAATGCTATATGCCTAATCAGTAATCTGGTTAATTAATGTCCTTTTAACGATAATCCCACAATAGTTAAAATTTCCTCCCTGTTACAGGCTGCAATTATACATATGAGGAAACTGTCTAAAAAGCTGTATTTCTTCTCAAGTACCATGCAAATTTTTCTATTCTTCTGCCAGAATGAAGAGATTCACTTACTAATACCAACTACTCTGTTCATTTTAACAAAATTGAACACTTTCAGGTGCTAGCAACTAACAAGGAATCTTGCTCTGTACATGTGAGATTCAAGTCTTACAGAAGAGATACCTCAATGTAAATAAGAGGTTCCTAGTTTTGAATACAAGTATGCTAAGAGGAGCTTGATGGCAGCAACTCCCACTTGCTTTCATGTAAGAACCTCCAAAACAATCAATAATAGGTATAGCAACAGCCACCTGCATATGGTTTATGTGGGCATCTACATACAAACTGTTATTGATGATCAGCTGCCTCCAGGCAACCATCTGTGTGGAGTTATGGTTAACTATCTTCATGCAGGCAGTTAGGAACAATCAGTTGAACAGGATATGACTTGCTGCTATATAAAGCTGGAGAATAAAATATTGGAATGTGACATAGGGATAAGTTTAAAGACACTGCTTTAGGAGCACTGGCGTTGCTAGAGTGGAGCTTACTGGAGGTTTTCTTTCCATTAAACAATTTTCAGCACCTGTCTCAAACCGAGTGTCTATAGGAAAGGTTTTGGAACAAACCTGAGGACATCAATAGTGAAGAGTCTTTAGTACCATCTCCTAATGGAATGCATATATGGAAATAAAAAAATCATTAATTGTAGCACAGCCTATTTTTTGCTTGTTCTCTACAGCAGAGGAATGGAAAGTGATGTGTGATGGCAATTAAATCAAACAAAATAACAGGCTTTACAAGAATCTCAACCATTATAGAACAGCAAGTTCATAGAAACTTTAAGAATTAGCAGAGATCTTCAGGTGAGTGATTTATACTGGAGAACAGCCAGTATGGCTTTATTACTGATCCATGCCTGAAGTCTATCACAGTTCTTTGAAGGAATGAGCTAGCATGTAGATGACTAATCTACTCAATACAGCATACTGTAATTCCCCAAAAGCCTACAAGAAGTTACCAAACGCACTGAAGAAACTAAGGCGATAAGGAATAATACAGAAGGTCCTTTTCTACATCAGTAGAAAAGACAGAAAACTACAGGTAAAAGTTATTGTTCTTCCACAGTCCAAGACAGCCAGCCAGGATGTGTACGGATGCTCATACAGTTCAACATTTCTATAAATGCTTTGGAAAAGGGAGAGAAGGGCGAGGAACAAAATTTGCAAAGGTTACTGGGAATCAATGAAACTACAGCTGACTCAGAAGAGTTGCAGAAAGACAGCACTAAATGACTATGCAATGAAAGAGCTCTGAAATTTAAAGGCAAATAAATATGAAGTAATGGGAACAGAGAACAGAAAAAAACCAATAGCTACAGATTAGCTTTTACAATTAGATAATGCTTTTACTACTCAATTAAGTTATTTCTATCCCAATTTGTATTTATTTATTTTTATGTTTTGGCTATATTGCATTGAGGTAAGGGAGATGATTTTTTTTCAGAATCTCGGATTGTGCAGGCAGGCAATTCCTGCCTTGTTTTATCTGTGAGCACAGGAAAGAAAACAGCAGGAGGAAAAGAATGTGTTATCTCTGGGGAACAGAAGAACCAATGTTACATACCACTAATTCAATACTGTAGAAATGCAAAGAACAAACTGTTGACTGATATCAGATGAATTAAATTTACAAGTAAAAGTCTATTCATTTTCTAACAATATTAAAGACATTGAATATCCGGAACTGAAAGCAAATTCTCACATCATAGGCACCACAGTACCCCACACAAGAGCAAGCTATTAAGACAAATCCACTTCTGGGTCAGATCCTACACAGCTGGTTAATGCTCAGGGAGCGCTTCTACACAAACAGAGCAAAGAAGAAAGCTAACACCATGTTAAGACACATGCCAGCTACCTCCCAGAGAGGCCAACTCTTCCCCCACCTCTCCTGAAGCCAGAAAAATGAGCAGCTCCCTGGGCACCTTTAACTTTCGTAAGTGAATGAAGCTTTTTGTCCGACTACGGAAGCTGTGTGTTTTCTTCCTCTGTGCCTCAGAAGGATAAAGCCATTTCTAGTAGCTGGGTTTGTCAGATGAGGAATGAGGCAGGCCAGTTTGGATTAAAATGAAACTAACATCTCTGCAGTTAAGAAAACAAAATAAGTGTGACTGTAGGTACTTACAGGTACCTGGAATTATGGTAGGAACTGCAGATCCTTCTCCTGATGTAACTTAGATCTTCCTATGCATTCCAAGATTTTAACTGCTTCCCCAATGGGATTTTTTCCTTACTCTCAAAAATTAAATTCTAATTCTTATCCAGTTCTAGTTTTGCACTAGTATTATTCCACAACCACAAAAAAAAAAAACCCTTAAATAATATCAGAAAATGCAGAATCTTAACTTCCCAGTTGTCAGCCAGAAATTTTTTCACGGTGTTTGAGCGCCCTCTTGTGAGATCAATACAGCATCTCACGGTATTCATGATTTGGTTGAGGAACAGACATACACCACCACTCACTCCTACACTTCAACTAGATTCTGTTCGTTAGTACTTCCTAGAAATAAAACCGCGCTAATTAACATGTGAATACAAAATAAAATACTGCTAGATTTCAGTATTTCTTCATGTGGTTCAACTTCCAAAAAATGCCTTCAATGTTTATATTGTTAGTTCAGACATACTAGTATGTTTAATGGATTATGATATTCAGTTGAGTGTGGGCAGAGCTCCTGGTTTTCTCTGCTCGATGCTTTTTCTGTCAAAAGCTGGCTACTGGAATTTGAACACAAGACTAAAGCACCAAAACCTTCACAGATGAGATGGAAGAGGACAACTAAGGGCTTGAAGTCCTGGACATCAGTAAATTGACAGACATTGACAAAATGCCCTTGATACAAGAGAAGGGTGCAGTAGCACTTTTAAGTGTGAAAACACATGCTGAACAGAACTTCAGCTCAACATGGTGCCCTGCAAATGAATCACTCATCTACTAAAAACTTACCAACCTATTGCATGCTCCAGATTATACATAGTGCTATCCTTGGACAGAGAAACAAAACAGTGAGGACCAAAAGCGAGTGACAGGCAACTACTCTACAACCTACTGCTTCCTTAATATGGGAAACTTTAATACCAAAGTAGAATGAGACAGCCGAGGAACAGAATGGGCACTGCCTAAGTGCAGTCTGGGCATCAGCTACAGAAGATTCTTTTCAACTGAAATTTTCAAGTCAAAAGTAAATACTCCTAACGTAAGTTTGCAGAACCCATTCCCTAGCAGAACACAGGACTGAAAATTAGACACTGATGATGACAAGTCTTCCAGAAAATATTCTGAGCTTCAGATTAATTAGCTTTTCAATGAAGAAATCACAAAAACCCGATCAAGCAGCAGACAGTGGTCAAAATGCCCGATGGTCTACCCTTTACAGTCTTCTCTCCTTTCCCTTCTGCTAAAAATGAACATTTTTAATACATAAAAGATGAAAAATCAAAGGAAGACACTAGCCAAGGCTCTCAAAACAGCAGTTGGTTTGTGCCATACATGCACTTCCTGTAACCTACTCTACTCCTCAAACTTTATAATCTTAATCACAGGAGTCACCTTCTGGATTATATATTCTCCTACAAAAGGTATAAGAAGTTCCTCAACTTGCATGGCAAACATTAGAAAGCGGTCATATTTTTAACTGTTTAAAATGATGAAACCACGTGTTTATTTCTGGTTTAAAATTGACTTTTCCTTTGTGCCTGACTATGTTTCCATCTTCATATAGCATTCTCTATTTCTTAGGTCTTCTCTGTATCCCAGCTCCTGATCACTCAGCATTTGCTTTTCTTACTGCACTCACCTGGACGTGCACTAGTCAATGCCCTGTTCCCTGAATGGATATTACTGCGTGAGCTGACTGTTATTTTTGTACCCCTTTCTCCCTCTCTTGCTTAACTTTACAGAGGCAAGACGCTGAGCACCTAGTGCCATGGTCTGGGAAATAACCTCAGCCTTAAATGACTGTGGGGCAGCATGACAGATCAGACTCTATTCTTAGTCTATTTCAGAAAAAAGAACCAGCCAATGTTGAACATAAACAGAAATTGGGCATTTGAAGCCACAGAATTTGAAGCACAGGAAGGGGGGGAAGTTTGAACATAGAAATAAAAATATCTGTTCAATTGCTAAGTGGTATTTAAAAAATATTTTTGGGTTCCCCCATAAATTTGTCTTTTATCTTAGTATTTTTCCAATGGAAACGCACCTCCTACTGTACAGCAAATTTAAGCTCAATGACACTACGCTTATTAGTTACCTTTTGCAGTCTACCAAGAAATAATTCACATAACACAGACCAAAAACCAAGCATGGCTGTTTTCAAATCCCTATAGGAGGCAAAAAAATTAACAGTTTTAGAATGGCAAAACGGAAGCAGTGAAAGGACAACAGAATTGCTTGTGATCACAGAAAGCATCAGCATCAGAGACAGACATTCAACTCGCTACTCCTGACTCACAGTCCCCACTTAAAACACTGGAAAACTAAACCCACTAATAGCTCCTGAGGATAAACTGAAGCGTGAACAGCACAGCACCTACCCATGGTAACTACCAGTGTGCATCCCCTTACACTGTGGCAGCTTTCACTTGACACCACAGGTTGTGCTCCATCCTGCAGCAGAACCAGTCATTAGAACAGGTGCTAATTCAAAGAGGAACTCTGCTTCATTCTGAAACACTGGAAAGCCCCTCGCGTGTTTTGGCCACTACTATAGCATCAATTTGTTGATCATGTTTTCCATTCTCCTCTAATAGCTTGAGGTTTAGTAAGATTATGGCATTTCTCCATTGCGCTACAGAAATTAACAACTTTAAAGGGATTATAAATGGTTCTGTTTTAAGCGCGTTTTGTCTAATTGGAAGTTATCAATCCACTAGTATTGCTACCAATCTTGGCACCTCTGAACACAACAGACCAAAAATTAATACAACACAATGTACCAGTGGATTAAAATCATGAACTTACAGCATACAAGGTGGTTACGAGCTCTTATTTCAACTGATTTCATGTTTCTTTTTACTTAACAGACTTATCTTACTAGAAAGGTTTAATATTACTTTAAAAATTAAAGCAATGATTATATATTTCTCAAATGCTTTCCCAACTTAGACTGCAATATTTTTGCAGAAAGATTTCTCCCTTCTTTCTTGTTCATATGTAACTATTTGGTGAGGTAACAACTTTGATTGTTGTCTCTACATACTGTAGTACTGTAAATTAAGAGCATCACTGAATCATAAGAGTCACTATATAGGGAACCAATATTTTAAATTTGTCACTTCATATTTTTATTATTTTAACAAATTTTACAGGGCACTGATTTCAGGATCCTGGAAATAAACTAGTACTTTGGAGCAGATCAAATTTAATTGTGAAACAAGTCAAGCTCTTTCTGAACCACAGTGGTAAAGCTAGAGAAGAGAGACAAGTACCTCATAATTTGAGAGGAAATCTAGTAATTTTGATCGAGACGAGATGTAGAGTAGTGGTGTCATCACCCGGCGAACAAACTTTTCAATATAAACAGCACTCATAGGGCCTTTGTATTCAATTGGTCCAAAACTAGTACCAAAAAAAATAATAAAATATTAAGACTTAAATTAACAATAGAGTTAGTTCCTCCCGGGGGTGGCAGAGGTAGGAGTTACACAGACAGCATGCTCAGCCTCTAGGGAATTGCCCTCTGTGTTAACTAACAGTGGCTTCTGTTACTGATAGAGGAATTGTGTTACCAGACTTGAAGTACAGCACAGAAATTGCAGTGACTAAGGCCGTGTCAGTGGGTAGGTGCAGTGTTGGTGCAGGCAAAAGGACTGAGACCACCTCTGAGTCCCATTAAAGAAGTTGGTAAAATGCAGGTATGAATTATATGTTCATACACATATCTTTCTGCTTTGTCCAAAGTAAATACATGCGACTTAAAAATACAGATGTGAAAAATGTCACTATTTTCACTTGATTTTTAAAAAATCTTTAGAAAGTTCAAACAGTATCAATCTGAAAAGGTGCAATATTTTTACATAGCCTTTTACAAGTAGCACTCAATAAAGCAGGGATGAATCCAGTTGCACTGCTGATGAACAGACTCAGCAAGTCTATAGTTCTTCTCCCAGCCATCTGATAAAAGTGCTCACGCCACATTAGGTAGTGCTAAAACAGAAGGCGGGCCAGGCCTTGGGGCTACGATTTCCAGAGCTTCTCCTTCATCCCCTTGAAATCCTGCATCTGTTTTATTACCATTAGGTTGGACAAAGCATCACAGTCCAAAATGAAATCAAACACAAAAAGCATGAGGAATGAATCCATTCCCACCAAATAATTTAATGTGATGCATTTTTTAATATAGTTTATTTTTCAGAGTGTCTGTACATGTGTCAAAGTCGCACCGAGATACCTATATTCAGATGCTTTGAAACGGTCTTCTAGAGCCCACTATATTATTCCACATCCTACACTGGTTTATTACAAACCTTTGTCTTAACAGCAACATGCGCTGCTTCAACATGCCACATGCCCAGTACGCAACATTGGAGGTTTAATATCTCAGGCATGAGGGGTGCATTGCCCTTTGGGGTTTTTATGAAGTATCGTTTTGCAATTCTGTTTAAGGTTACTGATAATACCCAAGTGTATCCATCTATTGTGTTGTAATTTCAAGATCAAGTAAGTTTAAGTCAGTGTACATCCAAGTGGGATTGTTGTTTTATTACAGTTTGAATTATACCAGTGCCATTTGTGTCTATTCCAAGTTCAGCTGACAAAGATCAGGATTGCTCCTCCTCAATACATAAATCTCCCCCCAAAAAAACAATATCAGGCTCTGTAATGGAAGACAGCTGCAGTTCAAGGCTAGAGTACACAAGTAAAATGCAAGTGATAAACTACACAGCATCCAGCTCTATTGTACCTAGTGTTAGAAAGTGTGTTTCCTTACCTTCTGCTCCACACAAAAAGAAAAAATACATACAAATACAAAAAAAAAAGGCGAGATTATACAAAATTTTATACAATGATATCTCAACTTTTGGAGCATTAAAAATTAAGTGTGAAGTTCAAATTTAGAAGAAAGCTTCCAGTACGTAGTGCCATTTAAACATGCACTTAAATCCCACTAACTTCAATAGCCCTTAACTACATACTTTATTGCTGTCACAAATTGGGACCAGTTGATATAATCTATCTATGGAGCAAGCAGACAACTGAAATTAACATATAAATCTGAATTCTTTACTTTCCATTGGAGGCAGAGCTTCCAGGAGATGCACAGGTAAAAGAAAATGTCCTTAAGGGTGAAGCATTACACAGCATGTCATTTAACTGACATTTGAGGCCCTTCTTGACACCTAAGCAGCATACAGCATGAGCTTCACCCAGAGCCTCCTCCTCTACAACTATTTACTATAGCCGTAAATAGAACATTTTCAAAATTCAACACTTTATACAATATCTCTGTTTCCCAAAACAACAATAAGAACCCCAGACTGTACATATGAAATCTTACCTCCGATGGTATAAGTGTATCACAGGAAAATAAAAGAAATGCTTCTGCTTCCTGCATTTCCCCTGGCTCCACCAGCAATTTACAGCCACAAACAGCACCTGCAAAGCAGGTAAAAATTCACAGCTAACAAAGTACATTACTGTGACCTTCTTTATCTAACACTTATTTTTTCCAATCCATTCCATCTGCTATTTTCAGTGTCTTTTCAACTCTGTATTCCATATCTGCTCCTCTTAATTCTATCACACGAGACTCTTCTTTAAAATTATTAATTTTTTTTTTTGTCATTTTGCAACAACAGTCTTTTTGGCCACTTTTCTTTCTAGTTTTTAACCTTCTTAATCTAAGTCCTTCAAATTTACTAAAATAAACCGTATTAATTAGTTTTTCTGCAGAGTGGAAACCTGTAAAGGTTTCAACGCGCAGAGGTTTAGGAAAGCTGTACCTGTGAAGTGTTCACAGGTAACCAACTGCTAGAAAGCACTGCTATGTCTACAACCTTATGTGGTTACCAGTGTCTCCAAGGTCCCTGGAATTGGAAGCAAACTCCCTGTAATTTCTGTCTGAAGGCAGGTGAATACATCTGAGAACACTTTACAAGAAGAAACTTGTAGAGTTCCCTATTCAGGAGCAAAAATAACAAAACAACTGATCAAGAATCACAGGTTTTCTCCATTTGTTCTAATGCTCTGTATGCTAAATTAAAATTAAGGTGAGTGGCTGAGTTAGCCTAAAACGTGAGCGTTCAGGTCCTACTGGTTCCCATGGGATAACAGAAATTAGCATCAGCTCGAAGATTAAAAAGCTATAAGGCCACGTTTAAGTTGCGTATTTTCTCTGGAGTTACCTGGTCTGACAATCTGTGGGCCACATGTTCTATTTCCTCTCTTGCTGCAATGGACTGGCCACACCATGGCGCATAGAAGAAATACAGCACAATTTCTGAATCCTGACGAAGGTGATCTGCATAGTCTAATTGTCCCCGAAAAAGATCAATGACTGGAGATCTTGTGGAGAAAAAATTCACTGGAAGCTTCGCTGGCATTGTTACATCTTTTGCTCGGCTGCAGGAAGGAAATAAGAGTGGTTATTGAGACTGTACAGCAGTAGTTAAAAAAAGCGTGCCCAAAGCCCTGATTTTTAATCTTAGCAAAGGTCATGCAATGACAAAACTTTAGAAGTTGATGCAAATGACTACGACTTACATTATCTGAGTTAGTTCCATGAAATACCATAAAAATCTAAAGATCACTCTTAATAAGCTTTCGAAATTCACGCTGTGATACCATGCACTACGTTTATGGGTACGTTAGCTCACACTCTTATTGCTGGTTGCTACAGAGCACAAAATTACCAGGAAGAGTGATTTCTTTGGATTTCTTCCCTGGCCTCATCCTCTTTTAACACTTCTACTTTAGGTAACAGCACCCTGATAAGAGAAGAGACACTGGTCATAAAGTTTTGTGATGTGGTGTTTATATAAACAGAGACTATTACCCTGTCTCACGCTTTGCTTTAAAGTATTCTACACTTCTATTCTTTTATATTGTGTTAGGAAAAAAAATATGTAAATGTGTATTTGTTTATTTTACTGATGAGAGCAGGGGCTGCCAACTGTTCAGGGCATGTTTGGTCTTCAATGTAAGGACAATATCAACAGAGTCTCAATGTAAAGAGATCACTACAGAGTAAATTTCTTAAGAGAAATTGGCTTGACCAGTAATACCAAGTACGTAAACCAAATACTCAGGAAACCATTTTCTATCAAATCAGCAATCAAACAATCCAAAACTCGGCATTTCCAAGGTGTTCAGAAGTTGTTTCGGTATAAACTGCCTTAAACGCAAGTGAATGATTATATTATCTTTTTTATATTCTCTTAATTCCAAAAGTTTCCACTAGCTATCTTTACACTGGAGCAAGTCAGATTAACAACTGGACCCCACCACTGTAATGCTCCCTTTTGCCATGGTTCCTTATGTCACAGGAAGTTTTAGGCAAGACTGTGCATTCCTTTACCTTTTATCACAATAAAAAGCTAATACAAAAGTCTTATTACCCGATATTTGACCCTCCTCAGGTTACAATTTTAGTAATTGTGATAAAATTATTGAGCCCCAAACACCGTCAAACTCGTACATTAAGCAACCTCCTAACAATGCCGCCATATTTTCAAACTTTACAATTGTTCTGGTTTGTAAGAAAGACCTTTGTTTTTACAATACAGGCCTACAAAAGCCACAGCTCTTCTCTCATTTCCAAGCTGCTAAGCATACTCTTAAAGCTCAACATTTAAGAATCAATCCCAGTATATTTTCTAAAACTTATGGAAATTCTTAATTCATACGTAAGAGACAACAGTTGCTTCAAAATTCAGAATTTTTAAGATATTGTTTCCTCATGCTTACAATTCATTAATTCCACTACTCACAAAATTATGTCTTTACACAGATGGTCAAAAATCCAGTTTCTTCTATGGACTTCTACCTTTTATTCCTTCCCTTCTCCCCCCAGTCCGTAACCCAGCACCTCCTTCCCCAACCCTTAGGTTCTTATGTCACCTCACAACCAACACCTCTGGCTCTCTCCCGCTCCTGCAGCCCGCACTTATCCAAACTGCTAGCTTCTTCCCGTGATTCCTAACTGCCAGCTGGACAGGAGACAACACTGATGTGCCACGGCTCTCCCTCCCAGGTCAGCGCACACACGCCGATTAGCTGCTGAAAGCAAAACACGGCAGCTAAGTGTTGATCTCACACGAACACACACCTCTCCAGAGACGTTAACTAGAACTTCTCTTTAGTTAGTTGAATGAAAATGGGCAACCTAAATATGTTTAAAACCTCTGCTTCCTCTGCTGAATTAAACTGAGAGCAGACAATTGGTTCAAAATTACAGCTTAAGCCTTAAAAATGAGGTATGATATTGGCTCCAAATTGCAAGAAAGTGTAAAACATATCAACACAAGTCCCATGACTCGACTGAGTCAGGTACTACATGGCTACCATCAAATATGAAAAAATCTCCACTAATTTTAAAAAATACAGGACACAATAAGTCAATAGCTACCAGCTTCTTCAGCTGATTTGCTCAGTAGCGTCTCCCTCTGCAATACCAAATGCATAACTGAGTACATTTACATAATTCCCAGGTTTACGAAGAGAATAGTGCTCTGAACCCCTAAAAATTATACAAGTATAAACTGAGGATTATATAATAAATGATTATACAATAATCACAAACTGCTTTTTAAAACACTGTGTTATTTACCTGCTGCACAGAGCCTGTAAAAACTTAAACCCATTTCAAGAGAACAACCTGGTAATAAAGGAGAGCACATGGAAGTGCCTGTAGGATCAGCCCCTTTGACTGCAGGTCCTGAGAGTGGGCTTGTCTCAAAAGACATTTGCATAGTGCCAGAAATAATGCAGGTTCTAAGCCACAGGCTTTCCATAATAATACATGTTAGGTCAGGCTTCATTTGGCTATTCCTTGAGCCACTCTGAACCTGCAGTACCTCAGACCCCACTAACAGATTGCCGTGTGGTAAAGGAACTTTCCCTTTCCATACTTTTTATCCATTGGTCTCGAAAGCTGTGTTGTAAGTGCAGTGGCAGCAGCTGTACGCTGGTGCTGAGGGCTGCAAACCACACTGATGTGCGGTGAGAAACTATGTACTGTAGTCACAGTTAACATGTGCAATTAGCCATCCTCCAAATTGCACGTGGAATTTTTTATACTTGAATTTTCTACATTTCTGACAGCAACAGAACAGGGAATACTTTTTCTGATATTAGTTTGTCTCCTCAACTACAATCTGAAAAGCCAAACCCCTTTCATCAAACTTCCTGTACAGAGTACAGGGTGGCAAGAAGCACGTTCGAAGCGCATTCCATTTGTGAGCTTCCAAACACAGCTAGCAGTAAAATGAAAGGAACATGCAGGTCTTAAATAAACGAGAGCAGGAAGAAAACAGAGGCATCATTGTAAGTGTAAAAAGAAAAAAAAAAGTTATGTTTTTAGCAACGGACAGGAAAACAAGGAGGTTGATTAAGTTCAGAAATCCTTTGCCATACATTCTGCAATATGGCAAAAGCTTTCCACTTCCATCTAAGTTATCTGGTCACTGCGAGATACAGACTACTGGGACAGCGGCACTGCTGCTCACAGAGCAACTCATTCATAGACTTAAAATTTGCTCTGATGCAAACAGTGCATCCTCTGGGAAGAGGTGAGAAGAGGCAGCCTTAGTGGTTTTCAGAAGCATTACCTGTGAATCAAATGTTCCCTGGAATATAGATTTGCCAGGTTCTGCAGAACAGGGAAGTACCCAGATCCCTGCGGCCTTCTCCCACCGCCAAAACTAAACCCCAAACGCTGCAGATATTCTTAAATTAACATAGTGTGACTTGGAGCACGTTACAGTCACCGTGACCCGAAGCCCGCCGAGAACGTTCAGATCCCAGACGGGGCTCCCGGGAGGCGCCGCCCGGCCGCCCTTCTGCCGCACGCCGGCCGCCCCCCCCCGCCGGCTCTCCGGCTCTCCGCAAACGGGAGCCCGGGAGACGCTTGCGAAGAGGAGAGGTGCGGCTCCCAAGCGAGCGCAGAACCGCACAGCGCCCTTCGGTCTGACGTGACGCCGGTAACGGGGGGCGCCCNNNCGACGCGCGAGCCGGACAGACCTGCTCCCCCGCCCCGCGGCCGAGCGCTCTGAGGAGGGGGTTTGTGTGCGCCCCGCCCGGGGCACGGCCGGAGATGAGGAAACGCGGCTTCCTCAACGAGGCGGCCGCCCCTCACGCGCGTGTGCGCTCACGCACCCCCCGCCACACCCGGTGAAAGCGCACGGCCCTGAAGGCTCCCCCGCCGCCACACG
>VZTV01055248.1:0-17692 GCA_013400875.1 Anhinga rufa
CTATTATACCCTTCCTTAGGCATCCAGTTTGACTGCTGGTTGAGACAAGATACTGGGCCAGTTGGCTGAGATGCTGTGCCTGCTCTTTTGTTCACCCAGACATAAAACTCCACTAGAAACTCGTGGTTAATTTTGATATTGCATACAGTAGTGAACAAAGGGTAGGCCCTGCTGGCCACCAAGATATCCATCAGTATGTGTTCATGAAAAAGAACAAACATGCTTTCTTCTTGTCCCCCGAGACCCTTACTGTGCTCTTCCAGAAAAGCCAAAAAGGGACAGCAGCAGCCATAAGAGCACGGCTGCCTAGCTCAAAAGGGGCTGTGACACAGATAGATGGATTACAAAACCCCCGGGCAAGCCTGGGGCAAGCAGAAGAGCAATAATGCAGGGCACTTACTCCACGTCTCATGCATGTTTGAAAACATCTAGACCACAGAGCCTTTTTTGTGTGAGGTAAGAGATGGATGCTAGCCAGTGTTTTTCCATAGATGGATTGACAGGCAAATATGTCATGGGTAAAGGCTGAATGATGAAGCAAAGCTGGATGATGTAGCAATTGCACAACTGCGGGACAGTAGTTTGACTGTGAGAAAGAAAGAGGCCTTGAATCTCTCCATTTTAACATAGGTCTCCGTAATTATAATAAAGACTATNTCAGCAATTGATATATTAAAACATTCTGAGCAAAGTTGTGGGTAGAGTTAAATTCTATATTAAATCTGACTGCATCCTAGACTGAAGTGTTAGCTTTTCTGCCTCTCACCTTGCTAAAACTTTTGCCCCATGCTTGACAGCCACCTCAGCCAGGTCCTGAAAACTACTCACTACAGCACCACAGCACCGCAGCACTACAGCACCACAGCACTCACGACAGCACCACCTACCTCAGTCTTGGCTTCATCTCAAGTACTCTCAATTTCAGGTTGCTCTAGTCTGATTATATGGGGATTTTTTTCTTCATCAAGCATATCTGTAGGAGAATATCTAGTTCTCCTCAATGATACTCACCTGTCACTTCTCATGCTGTCAAATTCTTACTCAAATGCAGTAAAAAATGGCTCCATATAGCACTTAAATTTGCAAATTTAAGTGTTTGCAAATATCTGAAAATTAGGAACAAGCTGCCTGGCCAAGGCTACAAATAAACAAGAGGACTTAACACTTTATTGAAACTATTAAGGGGTGGCTAAAACATTTGCTAGTTTATCTTCTGCTTTTTCTAGCCACAGCTGGCTGAACTTCTGAGTTCAGGGCACAGTCTAACATAACAAACAGATGAGTCCCATCGACCTGTGTTAGAAGGATACTAGCAGCAATTCTCAGGTACTTGTGGCTATTTCTATTAATTTACAAAAGTTTTACTCCAGATGTTGACTTTTTCTGTTTCAATATAGACATGTAACAAGCGCAGCTTGGGAGATGAACCACCTTTCTCACCTAACCAGTGAGTTAGAGCTAGAGTTTTGTTCTGGATCATTCAGGCAGCCTGGGTATCACCTAGATGTGAAATTTTCCATGACTGCTTTTGTTACATCTGGAGCCAAGTGTTTATAGTTGAAAGTTGTAATTCCACTTAGTGACCCTTTGCATTCCTTTGGTCTAGTCTTCACACAGACACATTGCATTATATGCAAAAGGCAATAAAAATTTCTTACTGTTCTGTGACATTGTGAAATAGAGGGGAAAACATGACAGGAAGAATGAAGCATAATCCTTATATGCTTAAAATATGTATGTGCACTTGCTCTTATGTGTGAAGGTGCAGGAAAAATAGCATAAAATCCAGAATAGTTATAGAAAGAATCAGTTACTATATGTGTGAATATGCTAAAATTTTAAACATCTCGTGGTAGAAATAAGGAATGGAAATAGGCTCAACCATTTCTCACATCTTTTCCCCTCATCTACCTCCACAAATTTTATTTGTTTTGCATGCTGTAAGGAAAGACATCTGTTTTCCTTACTTCTCTCAGCGCTCACTTCCATTAGAGTGCCTTAGGAGCTGTGGTGCACCACTGTCACTTCTCCTGGCAGTCTCTCCAAGAGAAGCTGTGAGCCTCTGCATTCCCCACTGCCTCTGGCCCAGGAAACCTCTGCGCCACAAACTGTGGGAGACATGGGATAGTATTCTGAGGAAGTGTCACTGTATTTGTGCTATTATACCCTTCCTTAGGCATCCAGTTTGACTGCTGGTTGAGACAAGATACTGGGCCAGTTGGCTGAGATGCTGTGCCTGCTCTTTTGTTCACCCAGACATAAAACTCCACTAGAAACTCGTGGTTAATTTTGATATTGCATACAGTAGTGAACAAAGGGTAGGCCCTGCTGGCCACCAAGATATCCATCAGTATGTGTTCATGAAAAAGAACAAACATGCTTTCTTCTTGTCCCCCGAGACCCTTACTGTGCTCTTCCAGAAAAGCCAAAAAGGGACAGCAGCAGCCATAAGAGCACGGCTGCCTAGCTCAAAAGGGGCTGTGACACAGATAGATGGATTACAAAACCCCCGGGCAAGCCTGGGGCAAGCAGAAGAGCAATAATGCAGGGCACTTACTCCACGTCTCATGCATGTTTGAAAACATCTAGACCACAGAGCCTTTTTTGTGTGAGGTAAGAGATGGATGCTAGCCAGTGTTTTTCCATAGATGGATTGACAGGCAAATATGTCATGGGTAAAGGCTGAATGATGAAGCAAAGCTGGATGATGTAGCAATTGCACAACTGCGGGACAGTAGTTTGACTGTGAGAAAGAAAGAGGCCTTGAATCTCTCCATTTTAACATAGGTCTCCGTAATTATAATAAAGACTATATGAGAAAATCAGGCAATCTATTTAAACTGGCTTCATACTGTACATTTACTAATACTTTTGTCCAGAGCAGTTTGCAAATGTCATTTTAGTGACAGGAATACTTTCTTTATTTCTCATCAATTTTTCCCAGCTGAATTTAATCCTATTACTCCATAGCATAAACCCTCTAAGTAATTTCTTTCCCTTCTAGTGTCTATATTTTTCAAGCTTCTGTAGAGCCTTACCTTTTCCCTGCTCAGTTCCCCTCCTTCCTCTGTCTTAGTTGTTACTAAGCCAGGCTGCAGACAAATGGTTGGTTGAATCCCTAAAGCAAGTTATGACAGACATGCATAAAACAAATACACATATACACACCCTCAACCGCCCAGAGCGTAGACAGGATGCAGTCAAAGCTCAGCAATTACTGCTCCTCACTGCTTCAGACTTTGACACATAATAACATGCTCTGACCTAGCTGGGAGTGTCCTGCTAATCCTAGAAATTTTTTAGGCTTTAAATTGCACAAATGCAAGAAGCTGACACATCTCCAGACTGTATTAAAATCTGGAGAAAAAAAAACTTCAAAACTAGAATAAAATACATGTTTTGAAGATTATTGGGTCTGATTAATTCCTTGTGCAACCTCTGTCAGATCCATGAAGTACAGCAGGGATTCAATACCTTCTGATCAAGATTTTAAATATCTAAGTTACTGATGTAGACAGATATATGCAGATAGATACACATACACACAAGTTTTTAAATGTTCTGGGTTTTTGTCAGATACGACGTCAGGAAAGAAGACAAGTGTTTGTGGACTTGGTAGTTTCCCTGTTTTCTTTGCCTTGTCCTGCTAAAGATTTTCTGTACAATGGTAGCCAATTCATTTCAAGCCAAGTTTTTTAATGATACCTAGTCACATAAATATGCACAGACACGTTTTCAAAGGTACCCATCTATCTAACTTTCAGAGCTGGACATTTCTGAAAGATCTTATGCAAAATTTGGTCTGGATCTCTTTTGGAGGCGTTCTTCTTTCTCCCAGCTAGAAAACAGGACTCATAAGATCTTTCTCAGAGTACGGGGAGGATGATGCAGAAATTAAATGAGAAAGCTCACTGAGGCTTGAATCAAAAAAGAGCAGCTTCTAAAAACGGATTGGGATGGAGAGATCATGTTATCAAGAGAGTTCTCTGTCATATTGGGGCCATCACAGAGTGCTTATATTCTATATTTATTTTTAGTTGATCTCCATACAATTTCACCAATGTGTTCATCTTTTCAACTAAAAAGTCGCTCATCTCTTCAGCTACAAGAATAATTCATATGACAGTGAAGGCCACCAGTGAAAGTTAACAGTGATGTACGTGAGCTGATGCTTTGCTAAGTAAGAGTAAGAACTGCACAGGGAATTGGTTCTGGAGATGTGTTTGTGGAACGAGAAAACATTTCTCACCATGGCCATCCTTCCTGTTTGAACTGGAAATCTCTGTAGCCATTCCTTACTTGATCTCTTGTCTATTCCTGAGACCATTCCCCTTCCTCTTTTCTAAGTCCCATGTCCTTATAGTTGGGAAGTTAGCTGTCCCTGTTTAAATACAAAACCAGGTTCACCTCAGACCATTCATCCCCTATGACAAATGGGCCTTGAATGAATTACAGCATGTTAAAATTGCTAGATTGCTAAATTGCCTTGTTTGGGCCTGCCTTGCTGGCTACAGTCCTCAGAACTGCTAATAGTATTAACAAATCAACAGGGAACACATCTTTGAGCTTTCTCAGCAGGAAGATCTTTTAATAAATAGTATTCAGCTAAAATGTTTAAAGCAGGTTCTAGATTTCAAGCCAATTATCATATCAAACATAGATAAAGCATGGAAGCAACTGGAATAAAAGCTGTTGTTGAATTAGTCTTCCCCTGGGAAACTATAAAAGCCTTTACAGAAAAGCTGCCTACATAGAAGCCTTCATATAGATTTTACTTGCTTGCAAATGCACAGAGAAGCCTTTGCTGTTGTGTGACTATCTGGTTTTCCTTCGCTGCACATCTGTTTCATAGCATCTGGGCACACTCTTTTCACCAACGCAAATAGGGCCCACA
Source organism: Anhinga rufa (assembly GCA_013400875.1). Taxonomy (NCBI): domain Eukaryota; kingdom Metazoa; phylum Chordata; class Aves; order Suliformes; family Anhingidae; genus Anhinga; species Anhinga rufa. The sequence goes on from VZTV01055248.1 coordinate 4,895, forward strand.
CGAAAAAGAAGAAAGAAAAAATCAGAGTTAATGAACTCCAAGGACCAGTGAAAGCCTAGATGAGAAAGAAATCTCTGTCCTCTGTAACCACAAGCTTGTAGGTATCCTGGAAGAAGTTTTAAGGTAAACACAGTTCTGACAAGGTTTATCAGCAGAAGTGTCATCGAACACCACAGTGTGCAAAACGGCCTTGCTGTGAATTTACCCACAGAGACTGTAGGAAATATAATTCTTGCTCTGCAGTGCTATCCAATGCTCTGTGAATTCTTGTGGCACTCTAATATGAATGTGTGTCTTGCCCAAGGCTATATCTGCCTGTGCCTGCCCAAACGTACGTGTTGGGGATGTACGCCACTGTACCTGCATGAATGCCCCAAAAGCCTCATAATAGAGATTACTATTTTCTTGTGAAAAATGCAGATAAAAGAGATTTTTTTAATTGTTTTCTCTGAAGATTTTACTGTTTTTCAGAAATTATCTCAGAAGCTTTCATTTCTTGGAGTACTATTTTAAAAAATTTGTATTTAAAAAAAATTGTTATGACTTTCTGATGAACACTTTCTTTTACTTGACATAAAGTTTTCCCTAAAAGCCTAAACTAAATTGCTGGGGTGGAAAATATGTGATCTGTTCCACTCACTGGCAGTAAAGTCCTGTGAAAATAGTGACTGATCATCAGCTCTCACCGTCACCAGTAAAAAAAAATCTTATGATTAGAATTCTCCTTTTTCTCTACCTCTGTGCATTCTTTCCAATATCCTTAGTAAGACCTGGAAAACAGTTGATGAAAACATAATTTTTATTTAGGCCTTATGGCAAGTGGGGATTTTATATTTTATTAAAAAAAAAAAAAAAGGAAAGAAAAAAGATGGATCTTTGTTCCTCTGGGACTAGAAAACTGTGACTGCTGTATAGGTAAGAAATCGGCTTGCACAGTGTCCACAATGATCTTTCAAAACTGGAAGATCAAAACCAAACTGGGGAAAAAGTTATGTTGAAAACTTGAGACCTGAGCATAGCTGTTGACTAGAAAGAGTGAAGTCATAACAGCATCAGAGTTAATGGGAATTCTGCCACTGACCTCACCAAGAGGAAGCTTAAAGCTTTCTACCCAACAGCACTACATTTTTTTGTCCCCAAAGCATCCTGAACTACGCGGTCCCTTTTTTGACTTACACCTCCAATGCTGCTGTTCTGTACTTCCCTGTTCCTCCTACATCCTACATCCGCAATGACACAGAATAATCTCTAAATAGAAGCAGCAGGTAAATACAATACTTCAAAGTAAATCTTGTTTGGTTAAATATAACAGGTGAAGGGAACATCTGCTCTAGTTAAGTTCTAAAATCCATTCTAATATTATTTTTCAGATGCTTATATGTTTCTTCTCTGACACTGAAATTTTCAAAATTTACACTTGTGCCATAAAGAAATGTGTTTCCATCCCCTCATTCTTGAATTCTTAGACAAAAAAAGTGTAAAAAATACACTATCCATTCTCTGTGAAGAAATTTAAGAATGGCTGAAGAAAAAATATTCGAGGTATGTTGCTTCCTAAAGTCTAATTTTGTAAATAATGCCAAGTTTGAGAAAATGGTTCTGTTGTTATCATATTAAGAATATTTGAATGTACCCAATAAGACATTTCTGTTCTTTGTCCTTGATACACTCTCTGAGGATGTCAATTAAGCGATATAGATGTTGGAGGTTTGTTGACTTTGTTATCTCACATAATTGTGTAGTAATTGAGACTTTCCAGACAATGTTTTTAAAATCTCTCTAACACTGATGAGCCAGACAGGTCTTTAAGTTGTTCAGCTGGATTTGAGTTTTCCTTTCTGACTGAGCTAATAAGTACAGCTAAGAAACCTACAGTAAGGTGGACACATGGGTACGGACTGGGAGTCTCACTCAGTGTATGAGCTGTAGTTTGTTCTTGTGTGCCAGGAGAGTCCCATAGCTGCTTCCAAAAATTTCATACCAACGCTTTGTGAAGGTGCAGTGTCCTCAGGTATTCCCTTCCAGGCCAAATGCCACAGAAACAGTAATTAACAATCAAAATTAACAATCAGGACTTGAAAGAATACTAATGAAGTTTGCTGATGATACAAAATTGGGAGGAGCTCTCTCTCTCGAGGGCAGAGAGGCCCTGCAGAGGGATCTAGACAGAGAGCTGGGCAATCACCAACCGTATGAAGTTTAACAAGGGCAGGTGCCGGATTTTGCCCCTGGGGCATGGCACCCCTGGCTGTACAGACAGCCTGGGGATCGAGGGGCTGGAGAGCAGCTCCGCAGAGAGGGACCTGGGGGCTCTGGCCGACGGCAAGCTGACCATGAGCCCACAGCGTGCCCTGGCAGCCCCGAGGGCCAGCCGTGCCCTGGGGTGCATCAAGCGCTGCATCGCAGCCGGGCGAGGGAGGGGATGGTCCCGCTCTGCTCTGCGTTGGGGCGGCCTCACCTCGAGCGCTGGGTGCAGTGTTGGGTGCCACGGGACATTGAGGGTATAAAGCTGCTGGAGAGTGTCCAGAGGAGGGCACGGAGCTGGTGAAGGGTTTAGAGGGGAAACCGTACGAGGAGCGGCTGAAGTCCCTTGGTTTGTTCAGCCTGGAGAAGAGGAGGCTGAGGGCAGAGCTCATGGCGGGCTGCAGCTTCCTCACAAGGGGAGGAGGAGGAGGGGCAGGCACTGATCTCTTCTCTCTGGTGACCAACGACAGGACCCGAGGGAATGGCAGGAAGATGTGCCAGGGGAGGGTTAGGTTGGGTATTAGGGAAAGGCTCTTCCCCCAGAGGGTGGTGGAGCGCTGGAACAGGCTCCCCAGGGAGGCAGTCACGGCACCCAGCCTGGCGATGCTCAAGAAGCGCTTGGACAAGGCCCTCAGAGACATGGTGTGAATTTGGGGTTGTCCTGTGCAGGGACAGGAGTGGGACTTGGTGATCCTTGTGGGTCCCTTCCAGCTCAGGGCGTTCTATGGTTCTATGATTCTATGAAAATTAACATTATATGACTTTCCAGATATTTATATCCAGTCAAGTGAGTAGCCAGCCAACACAGCTTAGTAAAGTTCCTGCAGCACCTTGCATTGATGTGTGCACCTTCAGGTCTCCCTAAAATATCCATATCACCTTTGTCCGACAGAAGCAATTAGTAGATCTACTAATTCTATTTGTGCTGTTCAGCTCTGGAAATATTCACAAGCAGTTCTGCTTTTGCATTTTACTGCCACGGTACCTCAATAGTGCTGTCCAAAAGTGGAACTTAATGTGTACGCAGGTGGATGCTCTCTTTTCCAAAGAACAGTAGCTAGCATAGAAAAGCACAGAAGACAGAAAAAATTTCGATGCCAGACTTTTCTCCAAAGACATAGCTTCGTATAGAGGGCTGCATTCTTAGATTATTTGTATCTGTACATAAATTGAGGTTTCTATTCTTTTTTACCAGGTTATGTATCAGTTCTGTAGATTCTTCCATTAGTTCTCTGATTCCCAGAAAATTACCTTACCTGTGACAATACCTTTCTTATATCTCCTTTACAGTCACAAAGGGCATAACATGGGACACCAGAGTCCTTTCTTGTCTACACTCTTAAAAGAAAATCTTCCCTGTCCTGCTTCAGTAAATTCAAACACACCCCCCCCCAACAAAAAAAAAAGCCTTCTAACTTCTTTTTTTTTAAATGATCATTCTTTTTTTTCCCCATCAATATTAGAAACGGTGGTTTTTCCATGAAGTTACTTACTTTTAGTTTATATTATTCTTCAGTGTGGGTTAGCCTATAATTTCACCTATTTAACTTCTCTTTCCTTGCAGTTCATTGCAAAGATAGAATGGCTTTCTGCCTGGACCATTAAAAAGAAATTAATTTCATCCGCAGGCTCATGGTCCATTCTGGCTATGAACGATTTGTCTGACAACTATGAATATTTGAGAGTCAAATCTCTCAGATTCCTCTTGTCTTTCTCCAAGTACTGATTGTTGACTTGGATTATGTTATGTGTGTCACAGCTCTGTTTACTGATTTTTGTGACTTCTGACAAGCCCTGCGAGGCATTCTGCCATAAGTGTCTGTTTTCAACACTCCCCCAGGCACATTGTTAACATCTTTGGAGCCTTTCTTAGAGGAGTCAAACAACATGTTTTATAGCTTTGTTTTTAAAGAGTTTTGCTTTTGCTTCCCTTTCTCATGTCTTTAATGCTGTTCTGCAAGGATATAGCCAGACACTACTGAAAACAGCAAATACATCAAAAGTAATTGCTGTCAAAAATCAGATTATCATCTGAGGGTATCTCTACAGTTGGTATTTTTTGGTTACAGATGTAGACTAAGGTGCTGTTCAAAATATTATCAGTTGTCCTAGATACACCTTAGAAGTCTGACTTGACCAGAGTCGCACAATTCTTCAATTAATCAGTTAATTTTACTGCTGATATTATATAATATCTAATACTGAAATCTGCTTCAAATGCTAGCTTACTGGCAGCGCAAAACATCCTTTTGCAAACCGTAACAAATTTAGGTCAGAATCTCTGAAACATGCAGATCCTGGACGAAGGGATGGAGTGTAGCCTCAGCAAGGTCGCCGATGGCACCAAGCTGGGAGGAGCGGCTGATACGCCAGAAGGCTGTGCTGCCATCCAGCGAGCCCTGGGCAGGCTGGAGAGCTGGGCCGAGGGGAACCTCATGGGATTCACCAGGAGCAAGGGCAANTCAGGGGATGGAGCATCTCCCTGGTGAGGAAAGGCTGAGAGTCCTGGGCTTGTTCAGCCTGGAGAAGAGAAGGCTGAGGGGGATCTCCTCAGGGCTTATCAGTGTCAGGAGGGCGGGTGTCAGGAGGGTGGGACTGGGCTCTTCTCAGCGGTGCCCGACGACAGGACAAGGGGCACCGGGCACAAGCTGGAACACGGGAAGTTCCACTGAAATCTGAGGCAAAACCCCTTTGCTGTGCGGGTGCCAGAGCAGCGGCCCAGGCTGCCCAGAGAGGCTGTGGAGTCTCCTTCCCTGGAGCCATTCCCACCCCGCCTGGACGCGGTCCTGTGCCCCTGCTCTGGGGGTGCTGCTCACGCAGGGGGCTGGACGAGGGGAGCTTCAGATGGCCCTTCCAACCCCTGCCAGTCTGTGACTCCGTGATGCTGTGATCCCTGTGGTTGCTTGGTTGAATGGTGAATGCTAAAATCTACAGCAGGAATGTTGATGAGCAGCAAGAAATTAATTGTGAAAAATTTGTAAAGCAGTAGAATTGCATTCCATGATATCTGAAATGCCTGTAGCACAGTTTTACTGGATAGGTTTCCAAAAGGTTTGGGTAGATTTTCAAAAGACACAACTCAGGTAGGGGAGCAGGAGATTTTAATCTTTGCATCCTCTATTCCATGTCATCCTCCTCCACTTCAGCTTCCAGAAAAAAGGATGGTTAGGGATGAGTCACTGTCACTCTCCAGTAGAGCACTTGCCACATCAAGACTGACTTTCAAGAGCTTCACTTGTAGGCCAAAGGAACTGGCAGATTGCAGCCTGGTGTCATGCCTGTGCCCTCCTTTTACTGCAGAGATGCCACCATGGAATTACTAAATGACAGCAGCATAGTCACTACCATGCTAAACTGGCTTTGGAGAAGCAAGAGTTTTGTTATGCATTTACAGCAGCTTGAAGTGGTTTATTAAAGAGTTTGCTTATAGGAGTTAACCGTCTTGGGTGTGTGTACCAGAGTATGAGAAATTCAGATACTCTATAAAGAAAAGAATAAAACAAACTTTAATCTCATTGACTTTCTTTATGCAAGATAGAAAGTAAGGCTTCATGCAAGCTTTTAAAATGCTCTAGGAATAATTTTTTTTACAGTTTGAGGGGAGAGGGAGGTGAGGAAAGAGGAGTTAAAATATATAACTTAAACAGCTTCCAAGAAGAAATGGAGCCTTTCAGTGATGTTTGAGATGGCAACTGCTTTTCTAATGCCATATTGGCATAGCAGTAATGGAAAATATGCCTCAGTGGAAAAAAAAGAAGTAGGTTTCATCATTAAAGGTGTGGCAAAAGGTTTTGTAAATTAAATCATAAATCAGTCAACTTTTACTTCAATTAGCCCAGCCAAAAATACTCCTATTAAAAAAGTCACTTTAGAGTTTAAGGAAAGCCATAAATCATTGCCTAATCACAGATTTTAGTACCTTAGAATAAAGTACCCTCCCAGTACTGCCCACCATGCTGGCATGTGAGTGGAGTTCATAGGGAGCTTGCCAAAAATTTTGAAGTGAAAACCATAGGGGTATTACTCTTTCATTCAAAAAACACATTAGAGACCTTGGCTATACATCTTAGTGTGACCTGTGGCACTGTTTAATCAATTTACTTCATGTCCTCAAGGGAGATAGTGTATATGTTAGCCTGTGGTCCCTTTCTGAACATACACAGTAGATCCTACCACCTTCCTGACATATGCAACTGCTAATTATTGAACAAATTCACTCTAGTGTTTTAATTAAAGCAGTATTTCTTATTTTAATTTGTGGCACTGCTTCAGGTTACGCAGGGCTCTGTGTAGAGCGCAGGGAACTTGTGGAACAAGTCAAGATGTTATGGCAGTCGGCAAGCTCTGAGAAATAAAAGTTGGTTTCCTTTCCAATTTGCAGTAATGTTGTGTATTATGGACACCAGCCTTGTGCATTTAACTTGGGATAAAGCTTACATCCCACTTTTCAGAGAAAATCATCCACACCTGAGATGGTCTCTTGGAAGTGGACAATGGATGTATGCCAGATAACATAAAACATTCTTTTTCTGAATCCAGCTGGTTCAGAGAGCAGAAAGTCATAGAAACACTGCAGAAAAAGTGACTCTGCTATGTACTGTACCTCTGATTAGTGACAGAGATGATGGCATTTGAGCCTTTTACTAATGGCGAATGTCAGCTCCTCATTCAAGGAATGAAGCCTGCCACAGTTTTGTCTGCTCCTCAACCTCCAGAGCACCCAACAATTAACTGCTGCTCATTATCACCCAGCACGTAACCTGCTGCTCTGCAAATCACTGCACAGCTTAACCATGGCCATCTCCATCTACAGCTCAGTATTGCCAACACCCTAAAGCCCATACCTCTATCAAGTAAAAGAAGGAGCAAGAGCCACTTTGTGGCTTATAGTCACACCACAGTGTCTATATTGCTCAGACTTTCTGCAGCATTTCGTATCGGACTTCTGCTGGCCTTCCGCAGGGGAACAGGTTTTGATTAAGCTGAGAAAGCTGGTTATTTTTCTGTCTTCACTCAGATTTATGTTGAGCAAACTCTCTTTCTCTCCAAAGCCCTTGGGAGCTGAAAGTAGGTATGTAATTCCATCACCTTGTTCTACAGCTAGAGGGTGTTCCTGATGGCAACATGAAACAGTAGTGCAAAGATCCACTATTCCTTATTACTTTCACTGTAGACATGAATAATTATCTATCTCTAAGCTATAGAGAGATTTAGCTGTTTGGGGGGAAAGAAGCTCTTCAAAAAAACTGTCTTCTAATATAATGTGGTCTTCAACAAAATAAATCTGGTCTCAAAATTTTATGACCGTCTGCAACTTTGATTTTCTTCTGAAAGCCAAATATTTCTGACCACAAAAAACCAAAACAAAACAAAAAACATCCTTTCCATTTGCAATTGGGAAAAAAAGACTAAGGCCAGCCTAATGGATTCAGGATTAGTCATTATGATTCACTTCATAAATAGCAGTCCCGGTTATTGTAAATTTCCTATATCTAGCTATCTAGTTTCCTTCGGGAAACCTATACTTAGTTGAAAACAGAACAAATCTAAGGCCTCAGTCTTTATATTTTAGGCTTGATATTGAGTGACATTTTGTGGCCTCTTACTAGCTGAGGATCCATAACTTCTTTTCTGTGGAAAGTCCAACAAGTCCCTTCTGACTTTAACAACCATCAATCTTCAAAACCCTCCATTGTTCTGCATTCCCACCAGGCACAGAGCACTGTGGTCAGGACAAGCTCTGTGATAGTAGAGAAGACTGCAAAGTTATTGTTTGGTTTTGTTTTAATTCCTCTTTTAAAATGTATGGTTTTCAGCATGCAGCCTCCTTTTGTTTCAGCTCTAGGGTTGGGTTTTCTTTTAGTCATTAATTACTTGATTTAGTTTTCTCCATTTTTCTTATACTTTTCCCTCTTTATGATACTGTTGCCTGCTTCAAAGGGAATTGGATTTCTTTCATGGTATGTTTCTAATGCTGGCTTTCTTTCATAGTATATTTTAAAATGTTTATCAGCTTTGACTTTTTATGCTTTATAGTGGTTTGAAAAATGTATTTGCTGCTCATGAAAGGTACCAGACCATGACAACACTGGAGACAGAAATCTTCTCTTCTGCTACCCTTAGAGTACCTATTCAAATCCTACAGCACGAGGCACTTCTATAGTTTTCCATCTTCACAACTACCTCAAATACTGTATAATCCTCCACGTGCTAAGAAAAGGATAGTTTATTTACCTTCATGAACAGAGTGTGTGAAGTTCTTGATTAATTGCAAAGAAACATCCAAAGGCTGTGCATGATCTTTAAAGTTTTGCTGATACACTCTCAGGGGAGGCAATGAAGCAGAAAAGAAGGAACTTAAATAGGGAAAGAGAGGCCGTACCCAAGTAATTTTCTGGCAGCAAAGGGGGAACCAGTGCCGTTGCCACAAAATGCAGTCAAAAGGATCTGTCTTGTCTTCTGTGGTAGGCACAGAGGACAGGACTAAACGTCCTTTGCCTAGTAAATAGCTCTTCCTATTACTCTGTGTGTAGCTTGGAAGAAAGTTCCCATTTTCTTTGCTCCAATAAGTCCTTAAAGCCTTAATTACAGAACTCTGTGAACAGGCTGAGGACTAAAGGAGAAAACAGAACAAAAAGCCATGATCAGTGTAACATACCGTGCTTATGTCTGGGGACCTTGTAACATTATACTGGCCAACATGTGCTCCATGTACCTTGTGTGTCATTTCTCATTAGAAAGAGTCTTCTTTTCAGGGGGCTGAGACCACCCAGGTGAATGGGAAAGTACCTTGGGATATATGGTCACCTCAGGCAGGCCCGCTGAACAGGAGTTTCCCTACTGCTGCTGAGAATTGAATTCATACTCATAAAAGGGTCTCAAGACAGCAGATCTGGACACCCAAGATGGAGAGACGCCCTTTCCAGGAGTTTCTTAGGAGTTTCTTGTATGATTCGAGTTTCTGCTTACATACCACCGGTGAGAGTAAAGAGCAGCTGTTAATTTTTTTTTCTCCTGCGTGTGAGCAATAAAAACTCCTGGTTTACCTTGAAGCCCCTCTAATTGACTCCCTAATACTGCCAGTGAATCCCATATAATCCTGCACTCTGCCTGCTTGAAAGTCAGCAGCAGATTGAAGCATTGCACGGCTTTCCAAGTCTGTGCGGTCACCCCATTCATTACTCATGAAAGATACAGTGAAAGACCCAAATCTCAGGGGACCCTCTCATCTTTACTTTACTGTTTGTTTCTTTATTTTGCCACAACACAAGCAGTAGCCCAGGCAGTCTCAGAGGAGACTACTGCTCTTAAGACCAGGTTTTCTAGAAAGAGCATTCAACTTTTGGGTTGCCATGAGCCTTGTTTTTGAACTAGTTAAGCCAAGATTTTTCTCCCCTCCACCACACATCCTTTCTTAGCATGAAATCTAGTAGAGGCAAAGTAAAAGTATCTCTGTTTTTGCTTAATAAAAAAAAATAACAATAACACTGTACATAAATGAAAAGGAAAGGTACTTCCTATAAATTTCTGAAAACTTCTGAAAATAGTCTCAGGACCTAGCCAAAATTAATACTGTTATGTAGCCAGAGTTTCCATGAAAGCATCTGTACCTGGGTGCCTGTACAAGTAAAATTGTGCAAATAACTACAGCCTCTTTTCTGGCCAAAATTCTGTTACATCTCAACAAATGAACTCCCTTTTTTTTCTTGCTGGAAAGATGGCAGTAACCTTTTTTACTTTCCCCAAAAGCATTTCAGAAGAGTTCTATTTCAGAACTGTCATGGTGTATTCAGTGCAGTAGCCAGATGCCACCGCTTGGTTATTCAAGGCACAGGCTCACGTGCACTGATGGCTTTAGGATGCCATGGCCATCTCGCAGAGTTTGCTGCCAAGTAGAGGGAGTGGTGGGATAGGACATATGTCCACGGCTCAGAATACTTATTTCAAGATCCAAAATATTAGTGCAAGCTTTCCTTCTTCTGCAGTACAATAGATTACTAATGAAGATGATGCAAGGCAAGAACTTGTAGCCCATTCTTTTACCTCTACCACAGAGCAGTGATGCCTCATGTCGGCCGGGGTCATCCCTGGGAGAAGTAACATCTCAAATTGTGAGAGCTTACTCCCAGAGGGCTTTTCTGCCAGTGTCCAGAGATAGATGGGATGTTAAAACATTGCAGCATTAAGTGAACTGGCCAAAGTCACAAACGGAGCCTGTGGCACCCAGAATATTGAGAAAGGGGTAGCACAACACTGCAGCTGGTGATGTACTGCCCTAGCAAATACTTTGTATTGAGAGAAGTCCTGCCAGAGGCTTGCTTTGCAGCCACTGTCCACTGAACCTCCCCTCCAGCTTCCGAACTACCATGGTCCCTCACCATCAAATGACTTGACATCACATACAGACTGTGACATACAGCTCTCTGGTGTGCTTTCCTCTGCTTGGAGAGTTGCTGTGCGTTCCTGCTTCTAGTCTTCCCCAGCATCCCGTCTATGAGCATCCTGGAAGCCTGGCAAAGAGTAGCTTGTGTCTTGGAAAAAAAGATAGCCTCAGGGAAGGAAAAGGGCAAAAGAAGGAGAAAGCATAATTTGTGAAGGTAATTCCTTAGAAACAAATAATGGTGGGTCGTGTTTTGCTGTGAGTTCTTAGTGGTGTCACTGTTGTTATACACCGCTCTTTGAAAGACTATTTTGATAACTTCTATTACCAGAAGAGTGATTTTTTTTCCACAGCATTTGTACTTCTTTTTATAAATATGAGCAAATAAATAAATAACTCCCCAGTCAAATAGAAGCTCTTCCTCCCAACTGCTTTCATAAAAAGTTAAGTAAACAGATGGGTTTCCTGGCATGTCTGGAGTGGATGTGTATATCATATTGCAGGCAATGGCTCTCTATATCATCCAGGCAGGACTCGCATCTTTGATGTACGGAAGACAGCACTTAAGCTAAATCTCTAGGTAGCCCTGAAATCACACGCAGTTGGCTCAGAAATAGAGGCTGGGCTAACTACTTCCTCTCATGCTGTACTGGCTGGTTTGCACTCAGGAGCCCCTCCTCAGTTTCTCTATACATCGTCCAGGTCAAGCACATCTGGCAACATTCACTCTCCAGGAATAAGGAGCCCCAACCATGGTGATCAAAGACAATTACTGCTCCTTCCCAGCTGAGAGATCAACAACTTCTTGTGCAATGCTATCTTTCTCTTTACCGCACAAGAAGAAAAAAAAAGTCAAATATCAAAACAATATCTTTAAGAATCTTTCATGAAGATCAGACCTCTTGTGATTCACCCTTGAGAGGGTATGAGGCAGGCTTCAGAGCCTAGATGCAGGAAAGCAGTGTGCCATAGCATGGCATTGCAATTTTTCATCTGACACTGGACAGGACAACATAGACACTGGTGCAGTTTTCTCTCTTGAAGAACTTCGCAATTTATACAGCAGTTCCCAGGCAGTTATCTTGCAAAGATCTGAATATTTAGGTCTTCAGAGTAGGATACATTGGTTGGAAGCTGAAGGAAGGGGGAGGGGACACCAATCTGGGTTCTATATAGAATGTACTATTTTAAAACAACAAAAGATAAGGATGTCTTTTCTATCCTGTGACAGGCAGTTTCTATTTTATTTGTTTGCAACTTATTATTTCTTAGTGAGAAATAGTTTTCCTTGGTATACATATTTAAGATGGAGTGGTTCGGCAATAGAAAGAACTGCCTCTTTCCCTTGTCCTGACTGCTGGACAGAGAGAAAGTGGGAAGATTGTTCCTTCCCTGAGAGTATCTGAACAGATACATCCTGGGGTAGGGGGACTCAAGCATCAGCTCCGAGTGGGGGAGAAAATCGTGGAGTGCTGAGAAAAGCAGGAAGCAGACACAGAGCCAGGTTTTCCCGGTGATGGAAAGAGAGGGGCTGTTCCTAGGGTCCTAGAGAAGTCTGTGCACAGCTGCTGTATCCCAGGAAGCAGATGTTGCACATCAAAATGATGTTGTGCTAAGAGCAAACCCAAGGGAAACAGTCATCTTGCACAACCAGCAGGGAGAATTCTTGTCAAATTCCTTTATTTTTGTTCAATTTAACCTGAGGATTTTGTTTCTCTACATTGTAAAAAGATCCCTTCTTTAGTTTAGGTTCTTATAAATCCCAGCTCCAGAGTTTTGAAACTCCTTCTGGTGTTCTGGGGGGATTCTTGCTTAAGGAAAATATACAAGCAAGTCTCCCTCAAATTTCTGGCTGATTCAGGGTCCTGTTGTAACCAGTTTAAACCTAACATTGGTCAGGTCTAAGTGTAAAGTAAAAGATTGTGATATTTTTTACTAAAAGAGTGCTAAGAAATTGCTATCCTCCAAAAACATGTTGGGTAAAATATATAGCACTGTATATAACTCCATCTTAGTTTTAATTCCTTCTCCCTTTATCAAAACTGACCTGAAAATTCACTTCTTTACTCTAATTGTTCTAATAAAAGTCTCCAGTGTAGGCCATCCCTGAAGGTGGTAAATGTGCACTACAAAGACATGATAGAAGCTGAAAAGCAGTTATCACTTTTTTTTTT
>VZTV01055252.1:6022-16382 GCA_013400875.1 Anhinga rufa
CTCCGCGGGCCGGCGGCGATGGCGGCGGCGGTGCGGGCCGCCCTGCTGGGCGCGGCGCTGGGCTGCGCGGCCGCGGCGCTGATCCCCGCGGCTGAGGTGAAGGTGGAGGTGCTGCAGAAGCCGTTCCTCTGCCACAGGCGGACCAAGTGGGGGGACATGATGCTGGTCCACTACGAGGGCTACTTGGAGAGGGACGGCTCCATGTTTCACTCCACGTAAGTGGCTCGCGGTGGAGCGGGCCGGCGGGCGGGCTCGCGCGGGGCGGCGCGCGGGCAGCCCTCCCTTGACGCGCGTTCTGCCGTGGGCGCTCCCTTCTGGCAGCCCGCCGGCGGGGCAGCCCCGTGAGGAGCGCTCCGCTGAGAGCCGGTGGCTTCTTCTTTTATTGTTACAAATACCCCTCCCTCCCCAAAACTCGCGTTTACCTGTGTGCGAGGGAACTAAAGCGATGCATGCGTGTTCGTAGCACGCCCTAGATGTTATTTGTTGCTGAATTAAGGTAGCTTAAATAACGCTGCACGAACTTGTGCGTGGGACCCTTTCCGCCGCCCCCTATTTTCAGAAGGTTTGCTTTGCCTTCATGCCTCGGCAGTTTAGGAGGCGCCGGCGCACAAGGCTGTTTAAGATGAACGCCAACAGTAAAGCTTATCTCCTCTCCCTTTGCCAGATTGAGGCTATAAAACAAATCTTATTTAGCTTTTATTTTCTGGGTAGTCTGTAGAAAGTAGAGCCACGTGGCATTTGTTAAAAGATGAGGATGTTAGGCATCCTCTTCGGCAATTTAGATACAGGTTTTGGTGTATGATCTCAGCAGTTTAATAAGTCTGTTACGCACGAGTTTCTGTCTGGTTTATAAAGCAAACTTCTGGGAGAGAAGTCCGCCTCTAATTAAAAAAAAAAGTTATATATATATATCCTTCCACTACTGGCAGCACAACGACACCTTTTCATTACTTAAATGGCATATTCCTCACCTACCCCCGACCAGACAAATCAACATACCAGAGCCACAGTAATGCAAATAGGAGGAAGAGCCAGAAGTTCGAGGGAGTCTGCTAAGAGCCTGCAACGACTTGCTAAGGTTGCCTTTCCAGTAAAAGATCAACGAAGTGTTAATAGCGGGAGACGGCAAAATGCTCAAGTGTCTGTAGGCTGTGTCTGAAGTCTACTTTTGTGGAACATTAAAAAAAAAAAGGCAGCGTTTTGCATGTTTATGCTCTTGCTGGCGATTTAAACTAAAATCTCATTAATTTTCTCTTGTAGTTAACCTTCCTCTCTAAAAGGAGTTTTAGTGACACTCTGTTTTGCTGCTGACTAACTTCTGTAAGTGCTGTTTTCTTGTTAAGCACCTTTCCTGCATGACTAGTAAATCGAGCTTTTAAAATTCAGTGTCTGTCAGTAGAGTGAAGGTAGTCCTGGTGTACTATCTGGTTAAATTGGAAAAGGAACTTGTCTGCCTATCTTAAATGTGAATGTTTTGCATGCATTTGTTTCCGTTTTTCTAGACTATCTGTTGTGTAGCTGTTTGGGGTTTTTTCCTAATGGCTTTTTTGGAAGAGATGTGGCTGGTTCTTCTAAGCATGTTGTTGTAAGGTATATTGTAATCATGGCCAAACTGGTTCTTGATTTGCAATTTACCAAAGAATATGCATGGCCTTGAATGTAGAGTTTTAAGTAGAAATGCCTTTCTTGTCTGATCAATTTCAAAGTGGAAATAGGTGATCAGGGAAGTTAAGGTGGGGATCCAGGTTGCTCATAAACACACCATGTAGCTGTTGTTTTATTTCTGCTTCTTAAGGAATCTTGTCATGCAAGGCATAAGTTTTAAAGACTTTAAAAGTCTAGGTCTTTCATTTAAGAAATGCCAAGGTGCCAAACAGTGGTGTGTTTGTAATTATATGTCTATGCTGTGAGCATCTTCCCTCTGCTCCAGGCGCCTTTTATGGAACTTGCTGTCTAAAGACTGAGTATTTTATTCTGTTCCTTTCCAGTCACAAGCATAACAATGGTCAACCTATGTGGTTTACACTTGGCATAAGGGAAGCTATCAAAGGCTGGGACAAAGGTTTGAAGGACATGTGTGTGGGAGAGAAGCGGAAGCTAACTATTCCACCAGCCCTTGCTTATGGAAAAGAAGGGAAAGGTAAAACACCTGTCCTTCCCTTACTTGTTTTTAACCTCTGTATTTTACTGTTCTTCTTGGCCTAAGAGGTTAGCAAGCTTTCAAGAAAACTGGTAGAGTCAGGTGCTCTTTCTCACAAATTTGTTTTCTGCAGAAATAACCATTAAGTGTTTATGTGGTGAATGCAGGAAAAAAACAGGAATTGATGGTAGCTGCTGGGCTGTATGCTCTGAGTGTCTTTTCTGTTAGTGCTGTGCTCAACAGTGCTCTGCTCTTTTTTTTTTTTTTTTTTACCCCCCCCCCCTTCTTTTTCAGTCAAGCTGGAAGTGGTTGCTTAGGTAACAGTTGGCTTTTTGGCTGTTGCATCTCTGTTTGTGGTAGGTAATACTTCATGAATGTGCATGTGCAAGCCTCATTCTTGTTTGCAGGTTTCTTTTTAGAACCTGAAGAAATTCCCTGTGCAGCTGCCCAACCACTTCTTAGCTGATAGAGTGAAAAGTCACCATTTATTTCTGCATATAGGGACACTTGATTCTTTCTCTCGGCTATTTTCAGTTTTGGCAGTGGTCCCTGTTATCCACAGTAAGATTTGCAGGTACATGGGCAGTCATGCTGGCATGCACTGAAAATGTACTGAATGATGTGCAGACAGATGAAAGCATCGTTTGTAGTGTTTTCTCAACCTGTCTATTACTGATGGTGTTTGGGCGTTTTCCTTTCAAACATTTCCAGATTCCTATTTTAGTGGGAGGGCTGGATCTGCAATTTGCATTTAAATGAGTGACAGTTTGAAAGATGCAGGGAGGTTACTTTTTCTGCTTTATGGGGTTTGTTTTAGTTAACTTTTTTGAGCAATTTTTAGAATATTTTGTCATGACAACAGTTATCACAAATGACCTAAGGTAATGCAAGCTTTCAAAGCAGAAAGGGTAAATGTCTTGGAACATATAATCCTTCCTGCTACTGTCCTCTCCCATTAATCGGAGACTGTTTTAGGAATGAGAAGTGTGTGCATGTCTGTATCTTCTGGCAAGTAGGGCTGAATGTAGGCTAAGTAGTACTCCATACATACAAGCATACTCCATACCTTCCTTTCTTGAAAGTATCCTTTTAAGACATCTTTTCCTAGAAGCTGTGGTTTGGGGTTCAAGAGATAGTATTAGCAGTAATCACGTTTCTAGTAGAGAACAGGAAACTTACAGTGGTCAGTTAGTTGACTGTATGCAGGGCCCAACTGTAAGTTTTTCCACAAAAGATATTAAAAACTGCAGTGATTATGTAGTCATCACAGGTCTAATTGCCTTGATTAATATGTAAAGCATTACAGTTGTTCTTCAAAGACTTGCAAGCCTCACCTCTGTGTTTAGTGTAAGGCTGAACAAGTAAACACTGCTAACTGCTGTAAGAAATTACTTGCTTTAGGAAAACTTTGAAGTATTTGAATGTAATTATGTTGCTATTTTCAAATTATGCCCTTGAAGGCAGAATTATTCCATATTCTTCATGCTTTCCTCTGAATGTACATAATTTCACTAGCCACCCACCTGGTGCCTTGCTTGCTGTCTGACTTGAATGATGAGTCAGATGCCTTTTTCTGTAACACTCAGAAAAATTACCTGGGTTCCAAACTCTAAGCAGACCACTGTGCCCTGTATTTCCAGAAGTTTCTGCACATTTATTCATCCCGGAAATCTACAAGCCCATTTGTTGCCGCAGCTCAGGATGTATTTAACACCATAGCTCCAAAATAGTAGGCGTGGATTACTTTTTTCCCTATCTTTATAAGGCACAGGAATAATTTTTTGGGGTGCTGCCATCCAATATAGAAATATATTTGGTCCTTTTCAACCTTTCTCCAGATAAGGAGCAAAGTGATGTGCTAAAAGGTCTTTGACAGTAGCTTTAGCTGTCAGCGTGAAGGCATATCACACCATTGTAAAGGCCAATGCCTGATAAACTGAAATCCTGGGGAGGGAAGGTGATGGTCTTTGGCACTGTTAGGATATTGTCAGTCTGTTCACCTGCATCAAAAATGGAATGATGCCAACACATGTTTTTTGATCAGGTTTGTATACCTAGTTTCTGCTGTGTTTGGAAATAGCTCAGTGCTTTGTGCAGCAGTCCAGAGACAGCTATGGGGTACTGACAACATTGCTGCCTTTTTGTCCCTCTGCAAGAAGAGTTTTTCCAGTGGTAGAATAGCAGGTATAAGGTGTCAGTTGGCAGTGGAGAGGAATGGTGGGGCGTCTGGCAGGGTTGTGGTGTATCAGGAGGACTGAATTCTACCTTCTTGCTACCCTGTCCATCGGTCTTGGCTGTATGTTGCGGTAGTGGCCATCTGGCTGGCTGTACAGCCTCCTTCACTGTTTTCCACTTGCACTGTATCTAGCTCTGGCCATAAAAAAGGTTCAAGAATGTTGTCTCATAAACCTGGGATGATGATTGCTGAATATGAGCTCGCATATGGACCGTAAGGGCTGCTCAGGGTCCAGGCTACACTCTGAAATAGTTACACTTATCACTGTTACAGATACTTATCCTTGTTAGTTCAAATTGCAGGATGCTTTGAAAGCAGTAGGATTACTGGAACATTGCTCTGATGCATATGGCTTTTGTATGGCACTGAATATGTAGCTGTTTTTAACTTTTCTCCGTGTTTACCATTTTGGGCAGGAAAAATTCCACCTGAGAGCACACTGATTTTCAACATCGACCTTCTAGAAATTAGGAATGGACCAAGGTCTCATGAGTCATTCCAAGAGATGGATCTTAACGATGACTGGAGACTGTCCAAGCAAGAGGTGAGTGGGTTACCCTTCTTGTGAGCAAACCTAACAGGATGAGATAGTGGAAGGGGAAAGATAAGCTTAACTTGATCCGGTTAGGGAAGTATCTAAACACAAGTTAGATTTTAGCTACTACTGTGCACTGAGCAACTCTGCAAGCAGAATACACACTATTTAAGAGTGCTTAAAGCAGTTATTTATTGGGTGATGCACAGTATGGGTAACTAGGACTAAGGAGTTGTTGTCATAACTCCTGAACTGATAGGCTTATTGTGAATGGTAAGACACCCAAAAAGTTACTGCTGGCCAGGTGGTCATTAGTCATGTGGGGAAGGGGAGTCTCTGTTCTTCCCTGGAGATGAGCATCAATGTTGCTGTCTTCCAATTTTCTGCCTTTTTTTTTTTTGCCTTTGGAGTTTTATGCCTTTTTGGGTTGGTGTCTTTCTGCTGAATGCTCTTGAACTACTGTTTCTGGCTCTACCATTAAGCTCTTGTCTGTGCTTTGCCTTTCTTGCATGGCTTCAGCTCACATACTTTCTTACACCTTAACAACAGAAATTTTTTTTTCAGTAAAACTAAGCCAAGGATGCACATGTATGCTGTACCACGCTGAGCCTTGGATCCCAATGGAACTGCTGGACTGGGCAGTCCTGTTTCATAGCATTCACTGTCAGAAGGATGTGTGTATTAAGCATTATTCACCTTCTGTTTGCCTTTTACTTTGTCTTGTGCTTTTCTGATGTGCAAAGGTCATTCATGAGAAGTTAGGATAAACCACTGCATTCTTTTTGATTTTTGCTAGACCCAAAAGACTAATTCTTCGTACTGTGCATCAGATAGTGTTAGTGCGTCCAGTGTCTGTGTATTAGAAATGCAAGCAATGACCCTAACAAATACCAGGATGTGAAATGAATAGAATAGACCTGAAACATGGCCCGGTTATCTTGCTGTTAACAGTCCACTGTTGCATAAGCGGTACCTGTTTAACATGTGGGTGTGTTGGCATTGATGTTCTTGTAGAAGGCTCTGCAATTTAGAACACTTGGGATCTCAATAGTAAAACCTTAAACTCGGTAAAAGTAATCTGATGTTGTTCAAAACACTACTCACCATTAGTAACTAGCTTAGTGTAAATAACTGTTCCAGTGGTCTGTTTAAAAGCTACCTTGAATCTTTGTACCTCAGAATTTTGAGATGTCTATAAATAAATCTTTATCAATGTAGTTTCCATTAGAGCAGCAATCACTGAGATTGCGGACAGAATCTGTATATATTTGGGGCGGCTGTTTACATCTGCTGGCTTGTCAGAGTGCTAGGATTTGAAAAGCTGTTTGGGTCTCTGACCAATTGGTAGCTAATAATTTCTGCCTAGCTATTTATACTTTGCTGTACAGACATCAGATGACATGTTTTCCTGGTTTGTTTCTCAGTCAGATACCATAAAGGTATGGCAACTGATCTGCTAGTTTTACTGTCGCTTATATTACTAGTCTTTCATCACTGAACAGGGCTGCAGAATCAGTCAGACAAGTATTATTCTGGCAGAGGCATAGGAAGAAAGGTATCTATTGCCTAATACTACCATCCTGAACATAGTAGCCCTCTCTTATGCTACAGTAATCAATTCTTTCATAAGCCTAAAAACATTAACTCATCTTTTTGTCTAATAGGTGAAAATTTACTTGAAGAAAGAATTTGAAAAGCATGGAGCAGTGGTAAATGACACCCAGCATGATGCTTTGGTTGAAGACATATTTGATAAAGAAGATGAAGATGGTGATGGGTTTATATCTGCAAGGGAATTTACGTACAAGCATGATGAGCTGTAGAAAAAGGTGGCATAATTATTTTTGACACAAATGGCAGTGACTTAGACTGTGTGGTTCCCTTGTCGTCTTAATTCTGTGTTTTGGAGTTGACAGCTGCTGTTGGCAAAGAAACACTCTGTTTATATAAAAAAGAATTTCTGTTCATTATGTACAAATGTTTTAAACTATTTTAAAGTATGAAAATGTACCTCCTTTTATGCGGCAAAGACTTGCACATCAGTGTTTTTAAATTTTGTATTAACTTATTTTTCAGAAGTGAAGCAAACTTTCCAGTTACCAAACATTGTGAAAATCAAAATCCAGTTCAGTGCCTTTCTGACTTGTTTGTGTGTTAAGATTGCTTTTAGTGACTCCTTTATGTATAACTTCTAGTCTGTGGCTTAATTACTTGACCTTGCTTCTTGTGTGTCACTGCTTGAAAAGCAGTGTGCTGACCTTGCTTTTTTTCCTGCCGATTTTTAAAAGATATGCTAGAAGGCATCAGCATCTCTATACAGCTGAGAAACTGATACAAAGCTGAATGAGAAGAATGACTATCCTGTGCTGATTTTTGCCCTTCCAAAGGGAGACTGTTACCAACCATGCCAATGATTGTCTGCATTTTTCTTTAAATTGTGTGAACAAAGTAGGAGTTAAATGTCAGACTTTCACTCTTCGCGTCAGCACATTCTAGGAAATGTCTGTAATTTGGAAAATAGCAAGTTATGCTGCAGTGCAGAGGTGGTGTCCTTTACATATAAACACACGTTTCTTTTGAAACTCGGAGCTTGCATTCATGAAGAAAGGTCATACCTTTCCCATCAAGTTTTGGGGGAGATCTCAAGCGAAATACTGCAAGTCTGAAGTTTTTACCATTTGCGGAAGGGGAAGAGCATACTGACAGGAGGGTCAGTATGGCCTGAAGAGCAATTTGTGTTGGCCTGCTTGCTTTGCTACTGCCTGAGTTGCAGAACTCGTTTCGTCATTGTCCCTTTGCAGTATTTTCAAAAGTAGCACACAAGTGATGTGAATTTTAAATAATAAAGTGACTTTTTAGAAAAATAGACAAATGAGTTAAATATTGTGGTGCTTTGTCTTTACAGAGGTGGAGACCATGATGATTTCAACTCCATTTTGTGTGGTTTGTTTTTTTTAACTGTTTTTGAAGAGGAGGAAACATTTAGCAATTGTTCATGGGCCTTAAATGAGGGCAGAGTATCTCAGGGAAGGAATTGGCCTGTATTCTGGCACCGCTAACACCTGGGTCTCTGAAAACAGTATTCTGCTTGAAAAATGTTGCTTAAGGTTATGTAGGGACACAAAGCAAATCCAATTGTATGAAACTGAGATTGCTGCATTGCACTAATCCTTAAGTGAAACTTGACATTCAAGGTTCTCAATGCTGTAGATGAGCTAGTTGTTTTCCCTGCCACCTAGTGTTGCAAGTAAGTCTTACTAGACTACTTTATTAAACTGAGTTCAGCTGCATATGGACATTACAGATTGCTGTCAACAGTGACTGTTATGGGGGGGGAAAAAAGTGTAAGTGAAGGTACACAGTGGTGGGTGTTTTTTGTTTGTTTCTTTTTTTTATTTCATTGGGTTTTTTCTTCCAGCATCTGGCATTTTGTGGCTGATGGTTTACGTGATAATGAAATTGTAGCCACATATTGGTTTCAGGCACCTTTAGATCTTTTTCCTCAATGATGCCGTCTCGTTTTCTTGAACCCATTTA
Source organism: Anhinga rufa (assembly GCA_013400875.1). Taxonomy (NCBI): domain Eukaryota; kingdom Metazoa; phylum Chordata; class Aves; order Suliformes; family Anhingidae; genus Anhinga; species Anhinga rufa. Next base: position 14,471 of record VZTV01055252.1, read on the forward strand.
TACTTTTGCTCCCATAATATTCTATGGCAGCGAGTTTCACAGCAGAATAGTGTAGGAAAATATTTCTCTTTGGTTTTAGGCTTGTTGCCTATCCTGATTCTTGCATTGTGAGGGAAATAATGAATAATCATTCCCTATTTATCTCTTCTTACTAGTCATGCTTTTGTATATTGATTATTTTATATTTATCACTTGGGAAAATTCAGCTTGCCAGACTTCAGCTCCCAAGCTTGTCTGTGTGTTCTGTGCTGGGTGTCTTGATTTCTCCTACAGTCACTGGAGCACTAGGCACTTGGGGGCAACTCATCACATGTATATTGTTCATGTTGTATCCGGATAGGTGCCTTATCAAATAGAGGTGCCCATCTTTCTCTGACTACATGGGGTGCCTGGGCAATTACCTTAGCTTAGGCTGAGGAGGGCTAACAGGATATGAAGTTGGCCCGTAAGGAAACAGTATCTCCTTTGTAATAAATATGAGTTGGGAGTCAGGGAATGATATGAAATGTTGATACGCATTTTCTTCTGCTAAGGGTTTTTTTTTAAAGCATTTCATAAAAATAAGTTTCAGTGAATGTGTGTTGTAGTTAATTTGTTAATGCCAGCAGAGCATTAAAGCTGCAGGACCAAGATGCTTTATTTGGTGCATTGTATGTAGGTTTATGCCAGATGAGTGGATGGTTTTTGTTCTTAGTGCTTTTTTTGGTAGCTGTGTTATGTTTCTGAAATGGAAGTAAAAAAAAAAATTCAGAAGTGCAGAATCAGCAGCAGATTTGAGAAGCCACTTTAACTTTATTATCATTTGCTGTTGTTAAAGTCCTTCTGTGAAGATGAAGGGATTTCTTAGGTAGAAATAGCACTGCCTGTCTTAACCTCAGTTGCATCTGCTTGTTAATCCACAGGGCAATACTGCTGCAGTGCCAGCAGGAGCTGGCTCACTACCTGAAGGAGAGCAGAGGCAGGCAGCTGCCTGTCCTCTGAGGGGGAAAAGAATATTGGAACTTCAGTGGCATTCAGCAACATTTTTGGCTGGCTTGTGTGTGAAGTGCAAGGTACATTTCCCCTGAAGAAACAAACCCTCACTGCGTGTCTGTAAAATGCAACACTTTTTCAAGTGGAGAGGGCTTAAAACAGTGTTGTGAGCATGTACCAGATCATTCCTCCTGCAGCTTATAGCCTTCTTCATGTTTCTTGTCATTCTGTGGTTATATAGGAAAATACGTACTGATGGTTTTTAGAACAGCAGCCTGTCATTCAGAGTTACTACCCAGCAATTACAGTGGGAGTTGCTGCCTTATGTAGGTACAGAAGCAGCCTTCAGAGCTCATTTTATTTGAAAATTCTTGATATGCAATGCAGTGACACAAGAAAGCTTTTGGCAAAGCTTCAGAAATTATGCTTATAGTCTGAAATATTTTTAAAGCTTTCTTCTTTGACATCAACTGACAAGGCAAAGAGTTTTGAAAATGAAGGAATTGCTTTATTGGGTCTTAAATCTTTGCTTTTCAGTACCTTATGTCCTTGTGCTGACAGCAACATCCCCAGTATAGAGGTGTTTTGGTAAGTACTATATGTGACAGAGTCATAAGATTGCAGTGCTAAGTACACATTGAACAAACTGCTACTTCATGACATATAGAATGAAAATGATCCATAACGTGTTTCCTGAGTAATTCCATGTAAAAATAGGTGTTACAGGTCAGCCTTAAAATTACAGTTGTCTTTGTCATACATGCTCCCTGCACCCCATCGTTTCTGCCGTTAGATGCGAGGTGGTCTATCCCTCAATCCAGAGATCCCAGTTTCAGATGGCAGGTATTGGCAGAATGGGGAGAGCTCACTGCTCTGGGGCATTCGGGGAAAAGGAGCAAAGCTAGGGGAAACATGGTGAGTGTTGGGAGTGAGCTCAGCA
>VZTV01055258.1:269-27649 GCA_013400875.1 Anhinga rufa
CATACTGCAGCAGCAGTCTACGCTCATCACCTCTCGGATGGGTTTGGAGCTGGTTGTGAGTGACTAGGCAGGGAGCCATGGCTCCTGTGCTGTTCACATGACAGTTGCCTACACTTGGTTGGAGAGCTTATATGGATTTTGGTTGCTGCAGGAGCATTTTGTGTACTCTGTGTAAAATGAACATCTGCAGCAGCATTGCAAACTTGTAAATAGGTACCCCCTATCTAAGAGAAAGGGACACTGTCACTTTCCCCTTCCTTCCCTCTCTGGCATGACTCCCATCTTTCCAAGCAGGGAAAACCTGCCTTCAGTAGCTTTCAGTGGCTTCCAGTAGACAGAGCAACTCACTGTCATTAGAACAGCATCCTCAATCCTGCATGCTGGTTGTACCTGACCCTGCTCTTACCCTGCTCTTTGTCTATGGCAAAGCTCCTTGTCGTGCAGACGGCAGATGCTCTGTCGGGGAGGTATTGCTGCATGTGGTTCCTCTATTTGTAAGTTTTGTTTAAACTAACATAACAGAAAACTTGTTTATCAGTTCTGTGGGTGGTATTTGCCATAGGTAGCATCACAGAGACTTGCTTGCTCTGTATAACAGTGTGTAAGTGTGGACCACAACAAGGTTTATATGTGGAAAGGAAATGTCAATGAAGGCTTGTGTTGCAGTAAATCTAGGGCTGGTCAGGGGATGATTCAGAGGTAAACAAGTGGAGCACCTAGAAGGTGTCCTTGCTGGTGTAAATAATCATAACAAGATGTAGGGCAGCAGCACAATTCAATTCCTTTTTTATGCGTTGTCATCTAAAAGGATAATAAGGTGTATTTGGAAAAAAATAACAAAACCTTAGAATATGCTGGCTAGAATTAAATTATGGAATGTTTCAACTTTACCAGGTAAATGTGATTTAAGACTTTTATATTTCAGGGAATGTTAGCAAGTTTGGAATCATGTACAGAGCTTACATTTGTGAAATGCAAACCAGTTGATCTTGGACTAGGCTGAGACTGAAATTATTAGTCACAATAAAAAAGATGTATACACAGGAACATTGAATTAATTTGTCAATGAAGAATTAATGTAGGTTTTTTTTTACTCACTTAAGGCTCAGTGAAATCCACCCCACAATAAAGGCAACATAAAAATAGAACACTGACTTTCAGCTGGTGCAGAAGGTAGGTTAGCATAGTAGGAAATACTGGGAACAGAATTAAACCAATACTACACACTTTTATATAAATGGTGTTTTGAGACAGTGTTGGAGATTTTTATCCTCCATTGGCTAGGGCAAAAATCAATCAACCAAATAGCAAAAAATTTTTAAAAATCAAAAATAAGTACTGTCTTGCTAAATCTATCTAATAATTATAAAGCCAGTAATAAAGCTGATCAGCTGCTGCCCTGGGAGATCACTTAATTCAGGATGTTTCATGTGTTTCCAAAACCTGACATGCAGAAGCTGACATGTCTCATCTCACTGGTACAGCCTACCCAGCAGAGGAGCATGGAGTGACGCCAATGTACTTTACTAGCTTTTTTTGCCCCTTTTCTGGGGCAAATCCTGCCATGCTTTCTGAGAGCAAAACTGGCACAGTCTGGGCTTAGAAAGAAGAGGATTTTGGAAAGTGCAGAGAAATATCTCAGCATTCCTCTATCTGGGGAAATGGTGAAAGCAGCAGAGGTCTGCTGTTATTGGATTCTGCAACCTCTATCTGTCCTGCTGGGAGAGATGGTGGAACTGGGGTGGTTACCTGAAGTGCTTTCTCCATAGGGTTCAGCTGTGCTCACAAACAATTTTTTTGTCAACAGACAATTTCTTGTCCCTTGCAAATGCCGGTGCCTGGGTGGAACAGCCTCACTGATGTGTACCTTGGTGTGATATTTCTATTTGCAGTCATGTGCATATTTTCTTATTTTATAAATGCAAAGTTTGTACAGGCAACAAGGAGCAGGTAAATTCTGCAGGCATTGTTTATATGCCAGAGGCTTGGGCTATAAAGCAGATTTTTGTATTTGGGTGTCTAATTTCCTGAGCAGTTTCTGAAAGCTTCAGTCAGGGTGGCTCTGATGTCCGGGAATGCACAGCATCTCCTCCAATTAGTCCCATTCCTGACCCACAAGTTCTGTCGAATGCAATAACCATAATTATGGAACTGCATGCAGTTTTTGGCAAACATTACGTAAGGGAAAGGTGGGGCCATACTGTGTAATATAGAACCGTAAGAAAACCCTAAAATCATTATAAACTGCTCTGCTTCAAGACAAGCCAACTGCTGTGAAGCTAATTCCTTAGAAATATTCCCCAGCTGTCCTGGTGAGGGATGCTCTTGTAATACCCAGCGAGAGGTGTCCCACACCTTCTAGAGCATTTGGCAGTCCTCAGCAGCAGGCTAAATGGCTGGATGGGCCAGCCAGCCTGATCCTGTGAGGATGGCTATCTGTGTCTGCTGGGAGGTTGGTGTTATGATCCCTTTGTTTATGAAACAATTACTTTTTGTCAGACTTGTTTTCCTTTGGCATTTTGTGATGTGAACAAACTGCTCCACTTTTTCTTTTCAGCCTTCAGATTTCAGATTCTTCCAGACCCCTTTTTTGGGGGGGGAGGATGTGCTAAAACCATGCCAAAATTACCTCAAGGGATACAGTGACAATTATGTTCTGTTTGTACTACAAATCCTGTACAGTATCTCCTGTAAATGTATTTATATTGTTTTGTTTCATTTTGTAACAGGAATAGAAAGGAATGTAACCTATTGTACCACAGCAAACAATCTGCACTTCCATAGATAGCATGAAGTTTTCCAGTTACATCTTGATACCTCCAAGGCAACTGTGTAACAGCTTTCCTAGTGACTTGATGTGAGAAGTATGCATCTTCATATAAAAGGAAATAAGCCAATAGATAGTAGAGATGTTAACTCCACTACTATGCCATTTTACTGCAAATAAGACATTTTTCTTTAATAACTCAGATTAATTTAAATTTCTTTTCTAATTTTGCTAATTAATCCATCAACTTGCTAGGCTCTTTTCTAGAGCTGTTCTTGGGCTGTGGCTCTGTGATAGGCACATGTCAGCAGCAAGGATAATTTCAGCAGTTCCTGCTGAGGGCTTAGTCTCACCCAGCCAGTCACAGCCTTCTCCAGTGGACATTACAGTGCCCCTGGTGCTATGGGGCAGCAACCTGGCCAGGGGCAGAAGGGAGAGCAGGAGCACAGGAACAGCAGGAGCACACGGTGGGGAGTGAACAAGGGTGAAGCTGCTGTAACATGAATCTGAGTGTACCTTGTAAAATACAGATTTTTAATTTGGTTTAGTGTATAATTTAATTTTACTAATTCCCTTGATTTAATATGTTAAAAAATTGCTTTCTAAAGTGTGTGACTGAAGTCTTAGCTCTTCTCTATCTGTGCAGCTCCATAGCCTTGTGCCCAGTAAGAGCACAGTGGATATACAAGGATCACAGTGGTGAAAGAAGGGACCTTCTCAGAGGGTTTCTGCTGACAGAGCCTCAGCTGCAAGACCCACCAGTACTGGAAAATCTGCAAAACTTTCCATACTGGGAGGCCATGAACAGTCTCTGCAGCCCAGAAAAAGGGTGTAGACCGCCAGAGAGACACCAGGCCTGTATCCTTTGGGAGATGCTTGGATCCAGGGCAGCTCCTCGGCAGCCTGGGCTGTCAGTGGCCTTATGGCTGGGATCCACAGCTGTGCCAGCCCCCATCCCAGGGGACAGTCATGGTATTTAAGCTGCTGTTTTATGGGATTTTCACCAGCATCTTGGGCTTTACTGCCGTGGGAGTTGCTGCGGATGCTGTGGGGTGCTAGTTCTAGCTAGTGGGGCAATACTAGAGTATAAGATACTGCATCCTCAAACAATATCCTGCCGTTCATTGCCACAGCTGGCAGCTGGTTCATGGGAACAGTAGGAGACACACATTTCTATCATATAGGGCAGACATCTGAGAAGATCCAGTTCTCAGAGCAGAAAGCCTGACAATATCAGGATTTCTTGGCTGGTAACTTTGTACTTGCAGAAGTAATATGAAAACTTGCAGGGTCTGTTTCACCCTATCCTACCCCTCTCTTCCCTCTTACATAAAAAAAAGCTCCTCTAGCACTTTTCCAGGCTAAGACAGGCCAGCCCCAGGAGTCAATGGAGGAGCAGGTGCCTGAAGATAAAGCGTGTACCTTAAAACATGAAACGCATTCATTAGGTGGGACTAGTTCATCCTGCATTTGCTGGGGCAGGAGAGGGGAATTTGTTACACTGTGAAAGCAACTTTTGTTGGATGCAGGCTAATGTTTATGGAACTGAAAAAAGCTCACTGGGAAACCTTTTCTTCCCCTCTCCTTCTTCCCTCCATCCTACCCTCCCCCAAGCACCTTTGACAGCCCTGTGCACATTGGGTGATCTGGCATTAAAAGTTCATGTTTCACATACAATAAGAAGACCCTAAGACAAGCTTTTGGATTTAAAACACCCACAGTTTTCTCATGGACTGAATTTGGATTGGCCCTAACAAGGAATCAAGAGCTGCCACAGAAGCTGGCTTGTGACTAACGTATTAATTTTAGACTCCCCGACATTTGGATTCTTCTGATTCCTGACACCATTAAGGAACATCCCTGTTTCTGGATATGTTGGCTCGCTAGTGAGGCTAGGGCTTGTGTGGCCATAAGGCTGTGATTGTGATCTGATCTGACACAATAACCTGATTTCTGCAAACCTACTTCTCAGTGTCTGTATTTGTAGGTCTGTCATGCCTTAAATTAAGCCAGCAACAAAACAGTAGACTTCCCAAGAGGAGCCTTGCTGGGTTTTCAGGATGTCTCTTTCTTTCTGAAACTGCCAAGCCTTATCTAGTATATGCAGTAAAATGTTTATGGGAAGATCCTTGATATTCTTGATGTCATACATTCAAGCTATGCACCCCATCAGCTTGTATGTGGCTCTAATATAACTGAGCTGGGAGGTTATTCAGGAATATCATGTTTCCCTGTTTAAGCTTTGGATTGATTCTGCATCTTTCATTGTTCCAAGATCAAGACAGTCCTAGAGCCAGGTAGGATTAAGGTAATATCCCTTCACTCTCCTGCAGAAGGGAGTAAACATTACACAATGTGTGTGTGAAAATGGCATTTGCATTGTCATTTAGAGTTAAATATTTTTATGTACTATCTCTGTTATATGATCATTGCTTTAGTTGCAGCTAATTGCAATTGAATCATCTACAGTTCTGGTCTTGAAGGGAGCCCAGGGTGTTAGAGTTACGCAGAATTCATGCATGTGCTTTGCAAAGGCCACTTCCTTCAGACAACTCAGCTGCTGCTGTGCATTTGTGATGGTCCTTTTTCACCTGACCTTGGGGCACCCCTTACTGCTCCCTCCGGTTTTCCTAATAATGCTTTCTGGAGAATTATTTAGAAGATCTCAGGCAAGATGTCCTGTCCCATTCTGGGGAGGAAGGAGCACAGCCCTTCTGGAGTCTTCAGGTTGATGCTAGTCTGTTTCTTTCCGCACTCCTGCTTCTTTGAGATGGCAGATAGGACTATGGTGCATGTTTTTCTTTCTTGCTCTTTAGTAGGTCTGGTTTTGCTGCCTTTCCTCTCCACACAGTATATCTTCAGGTAGATGGGAGAAGCTGAGAGGAGAAGTGCAGGAGGAAAACTGTTGTGTTTGGTCCCCACTGCTTTGGTTCCCCTGATGTCAACATGTTGGGACTACTGTTCCCCAGTTATTTCTAGGGCTGTGAAACCGGGAACTTTCCTGACACCCCACAGCATCCCTAGTATCTTGAAAAACCCAAGCTACTGAGTTATGTGTCTGAATGGCTGGTGAATATGCACACTGCAGGGACAGCCTGCCTTGCTTTGAAAGTGGGCGTGTGCAGTGTGTGAGAGACTCTCAGTGCTATGCCAGACTGGGAGGAGATCTCTGAAGGCTCCCCTAGATTTCAAGTGTGTGGACAGGGAGGTGTGATCTGAAACAGGAAAATGACAGACTTAATTTTTGGAGCAAAAGCCTCCTGTTTCTCCTGCCAAAACAGGTTTTGGAGCAGGCTTTAGTCAGTAAACTTCAGATTAAACTCACTATAAAAAAGGCTGTCCTGAGCCACTTGTGGACCAGCTCTGATGCAGATCTTGGCTCCTCCATCTTTGAGCCAAGTTCTTGGCTGTTTACGTTCGTCCTCTTGGGAAACTGTCTCGTAATCAACAAAACTCATTAGCATTTTCATTCGTGATACTGGACTAAGGCTGAAAATGTCCTGGGCTCCATGAAAACAAATTTAAAACAAATCAAAGCCAAAACATCATCCCCTCCATCCCTCATCTTCCAGGAGTGCAGTGCATCAGGGCTGAGTCACTCAGATGCCTCTCAGCTGTGCTACTTTACCCTACAGCTTACCTGAACTGGATCTATTCATCGTGTGGAAGAACGAGCCTTGGAGGACATGACTCCAAGGCTTTGTAGCTACCTTGTAAAGCACAGCCTGCAACTTGGAAGCACTCTTTTCTGGGAAGAGAAGAGGTTAAATGAGTACTGTTGGCCAGACCCCGTGCCCAAGTCTCCCCTAGTGAAGAGAGATGGGTCCAGGCAGAGAAGGGAGGAGTGTCATGTCCCATATGATATTTGTCTGGGAAAGAACTAAAGCACAATGAGCAGGTGGTTTAGATCCATCTTTGAGGTGTAAACTAACAGCTGAGAGGGGAGGTTATGTGAAGAGTTGCCAGTGTTAGAAATTTGAGAAGTCCTGCCCCTCAGAATGGCTCTGCCTGAGGCTTTTGCTTGCTGCCTCGTACAGATGATTTGTACACATCTGGGAGGCTGTGTTGTTTGCAAGAAAAAGTCTCTGAAACAGCAGAAAAGGATGTCCTATATGATGAGTGCAAGGAGGGAAGAATCCCAGCTCTCGGAGACATGTAGTCTTTAAGACATTTGAAAGCAATGATATTTCATAAAGACGACTCTTTGAGTAAGTGCTAAGCAGTTATTGTTTCTGGTCTTATAGATGACCCAGGAATGTGATGTTTTTACTGGCACTCAGTGAGACAGCTCTTGGTTGGGAGCTATCCAAGACTCCTGGCATGGCTTCGGCATTCCTGCAGATTTGACACAATGATTTTAACCAAAATCCCACATGCTTGATATAATCACTCAGTGCCTTTAGAAAGGGTTTTATACCTAATATGGACAAAAAAGGGCTCTGCTTTTTCAGAGATGTGACGTGTAGTGAGCAGGTTTGATCCAGAAATAGATTCATCTGTATTCACTTAGCTTTGGTATTTTTTGTGGTCTTTATTATAACAGGCAGGCACCTGCTGACTGTCGAAGTCTAGATTGCAAAATTCAGATTTAAAAAGCACAGCTACCCGTCAGTTTCCCTTGACTGACATCTGTGTGGCATGTAAATGTCAAACACACTATGGAGAAGTTAATCAGCAGAGTCTAATGATGAGACAAAGGTAAAAATATACTGGCCGCCTATGTGGATACAGACGAGATGATCAGCCGCTTTGGCTCAATGGAAAAGTGGGCAGAAACTGATGGAAACAGTGACTGAGCTCCTTTATCACAGAGTTGTTATTAATGGAGATGATTCTGTCACTGCTGCATATCAATAATGTACAGCTGTGCAAAGAGGCTAAGTGATGCCAAGTGATTCTTTTAGAGCCAATTTTCACTCCCTGTGGCACAGGCACGGCTGACTCCATGAGATGCAAGGAAATAGGCAGCCTTGCCTACTGTCTTAGATCCCGCTTTCAGCTTTTTGCTGCTGGGGTACTGGGGTTTGCTAGCATACCCCAGCCTTTCTGTGCTGTGATGGACGTAGCTCCTGGATGAGGCAGTGTCAGGACTTCCTTGCATTGTACCTTGGGATTGCATGTGACTGTATCTGAAGTCAACAGGCTGCCTTGTTAAAATAACAGTCCCTAGGAAGTGTGGGCCTGCTGATCTGGGGAAAATCAGCTGCAACTACACAAAACTGGAATGCTGCCTTGCAGCTTATTAAAAATACAGGGCTATGCATGGATGTCGCTGCCATCTGCATGCATTGTACACATGCAGGACACAGGCAGACCAACAAGCTCTCTGCTCTGAGGACCTTGCCAGTGAGGATGGTTTTTCTAAAGTGCTCAGTATTGGCCTAATTCTACTTCTTTTCCAGTAAATAAGCTGAATTCAGCAAGTGTTTGTACCCTTCTTTCACAAAAAATGCTGACAGACCTTTCCCTGCAGCTGTATAGGCAGGGTTGCAGAGTCCAGTAAGCTAGGGGAATACAGGCCAGTCATGCCAATTTAAACCATTTGCTTCTCTAGGAAATATCTTCAATAGGATGGTTACAGAGGACAGTCTTCATAGGGTTGGGTTTTTTTGGGGGGGGAGAGAGGATTTGCATCATTGGTTCATACTTGCCACTATTTAAGTTATTTAAGAGTTTCATGTTTATCATGCATTAATCTGAGGAAGTTAATGATTTAGCTCGTGCAGCTTGCCTTTGTTTAGGTCTATGAGTTTGCTTTCTGTAAGTTGAGCTCCCTTTGAACATCATGGAATGAGTGGGGAACTAAAACCATCACAGCCTCCCTTAGCACTGTAGTTCTCATCTCCCAGCACATGGCCCCAGGGTGGCCCCACTCCTCGTGCTGCAGCAGGAGCAGAGGACAATGATAGCACAGGCATGAGTTACAGTCGTAGTTAAATGTGCTTTTATGGCTGCAAGCTGGAGCGATACTGGAATACAGCTCCAGTGCGCTGTGATTTCCAAAGTGGATAAGCACTCTTTATGCTTTTTAGTTTCCTGTCTTATGGAAGAAATACGATGCTTTTCCAAGTATTTTGATGGAGAAATGGATAGTGAAAGATGTCACATGATGGCCAACTGTGTGATCAGAGAAAGTGTATTTTCTTATGACTCCAAATTAATATGTGATTTCCATCTCCTTTATACTGTTATCAGCCAAGTGGAAAAGGCCCACGCCTACCTGAAGTTTATTGTGTCATCAGCCGGCTGGGATGCTTTGACTTATTTTCCAAGGTAAGAAGTTTTTTTTTCAGTATTGCTTCTTAATTTGATTGTTTACTGAGACACATCTGCAGTGATGAACCAGACAAGAAGAATTTCTTCCTTTGATGGGAGATAACTGTATTTTACAGTTGCTGTTTTGGATATTCCATCCGTATTATTGGGTTCATCAAATAATGTCTTATTACTTCTGCGACTGAAGCAGAACTTGATTCAAAAAACATCTGGGTGTCTGTATGATCTGGCTGGCTGAAATTTTTTCCATTGTTTTCTAAAGCAGTTCTGTGCTGCACTGTAATTCTTGGCATCCACAGTTTGAATGATGGGCCAGTACCACTTTTACTCCAATACCCTGTGGAATGATGAGGTTAAGAAAAAAGATTATTTGATAAGTGAATTCTATGTGCTTAACTCTGTTGACATGGTTTTTTATCCTTGGGGGCTAGGAAAGCATGGATAATCTTTTAATTGGCCTCCACATTAATGAATCCAAAGCTGCATTGTATGCTAATGTGGTTTACCTAGGTAATACTTTTCTTGACACAAGAGTTTTGAGACAATAAGCAGGGCATTGAAGCTAACTGAGGGATTGAATAGCCGTGGAAACAGTTAGCTGCCAGTCTGCTCAAGAGTCACAAGCATTCTTCTTTTATAAGACAAAAGGTTACTAGAATTAACTGTTAATAACATTTTTTATTGATTAACATTTGAAATATCTCTCTTGTTGCCAGTTAGGGCCTCCTGGTTCTCTGAGAAAGTGCCCTGTAAAATCCAGTGAGCATCTCACAGTGTCAATAGGATTTGCTGGTGATCTGTGGAGAACAATGATATGTCTAATCTCAAATGGCTGCCTTCCCCTTTTCCAATTTTGATACAGTGTTTATAGAAATGTTGTTTTAACTTGCCAGAGATTTTCACTTCAGATATGGGAAATCTCACAGAACTTACACAGATTTTTCTTGTTCCTTTGTACAGGAATAAAGTTAAAAAGAATATGTAAATCATTGAAGTTAATAAAAATCATAGCATTTATATTGCTCATATGATCTAATAACCCTACAGAATGTTATCTTCCAAGCAGGTTTCAAGCTTTTCTAGATATAACTTTGTTTAACACAAATCTTTTGTGAAGAAAAACAATTGGGTTGCAATAGTTAATTGCAATTCTGCTGCTGACGTCTTTCACAAAGCTCTGAAATCAAGGGTTTACAACAGTGTCTCTTAGACATAATCTATATCTAAACACAGATATCTGTGAGTGAAATGGAATGCATTGTTCTGGGAGGATAACGCAGCTCACCAAACTTGTGGTATGGAGAGATGTCCTGAGGCTCTTTGTTTGCTTTTATGTTTTTATCTAATTTTGATAGTGCACTAATTTTCAAAGGAAAGCTTGGGAGAGGGAAAAAAAGGCAAAAAAAAATAAAAAGAAAATTTAAGTATCCTTCTTACAACCAAGTATCACTGCAGCTGAGGTATAAAGTCAGACAAGGAAGGTCATTGCACCAAAATTGCAAATAATCTGCTTTCCCAGTTCAGTCTGTAACTTGAAAAAATAGCATGTGATCATCCAGCCAGAGTGAACCCAAGGTTGATGGGTGAGTGTAATGTCACTGGCTTCAGCAGGGGCTGTTCCCAGGCATTGTGATAGGCAGGCCCTGGCCACACAGGCTTCCAATTCTTGGTCTGTGCAGGAAGGAAGGCTCCCACTCAATTCCATATTGGGCCCTGAATGGGGCTGTAACACACCTGTGGTCATTTTCAACTACCGGGCTCATGGAGGGGCTGGGCCACAAAAGGGCCCGGTTGTACTGCAGGCTGGTCACAGTGGTAGTGGTCTACAGAGGGCTGGTCACCTCCTGATGGTACCGGGCCAGGGTGGGAGCAGGGTGTTCGGTAGCATGCAAGGCTGACTCCAGCCCTGGGCTGGATTTAGCACAGCTCTTTAGCATATATTCCAAGCACCACATTTGGAAAGGGTTTGGACAAAACAGCTGTTAAATGAGGGAGGACCAGTTTGAGCCTTAGCATCCCTGTTGGTTCTGAAGACAGATGTGGTGTGGATTGAGACAGAAGTTCTTGAAAAGTGAGACAGTCTTTTTCCAGCCCAGTAAGAGGAGCCTGGCCTGTCCTAATTGATAAATCCCTTGAAAGAGAGGAAAACAATCATGATGGTGCACTTTGCCAAATTAGTCAAAGCAAGGAACAGTTGTCTTTACAGAAAAATGTGAGTGATGAAAGACCATGAGATATTAAACCTTGGATATTATTTATCAGAAAAACAAAAGGAGTCCTCTATTTATCATCCTGTTTCTGATAGCTTGCATTAATTTCATCTCCCTCAAAGTCTTTTATGATCACTGTTGTAACACCTACTGCTAAGACAGACTTGAGAACCACAGATATCTTTACTTCCAGCCAGTTCATTTAGTCATGGTTTCAACAGATGTTTTTCACCATTTTATCTCCTGAGATCTCTGTTCAACTTTTATTCGGTTTAAATGCTCCTTTTTATTTGTGTTGTGAAGGTTGTTGGGATGGGGATAAGACACATGCATGGCTCCCAACTCCAGCAACATAAAGCATCAAATGGTGGCTGCAGAAAAGGAGATACGCGTTGGGCACATTAAAACTGCATGCTGGCAGAGTGCAGGAGCACTAAGGGACCTGGGGCATAGCCTCGGTTCATTACTACTTCCCATTTGGGCAGCTGGTTTTGTTTGGTGAAGGTAGTTGCTGAGCTGCAAATTGCATCAAGAATGAAATTCACATCTTCATTTATGGTTACCTGCCACTTCCATGGACTGGAATGCAAGCGATGTATATAGGGTCAGCTTTGCTTTACATAGGTCTTTACTATGTTGCAAAGAGGAAGGGGAAACTATGCACCAGTGAATGCCTCTGTTGGCATTTGGTATCACTAGCTATTGTTGTAACTCACCAGCTTGTGCTTAAGTATCTTTTAATGATCTGTTTCAGTGAAGAGCATTTCCAAGAGAAACAAGGGGAAATGTCTGGCTCAGACCCACTAACTCTTGTATGGCCTCTTGCTCTTGAGTGGTGGTTAAAAGATCACCATTTCAGGTCAAACCACTAACTGCTTTGAAGCTTGCTTTCTCATCTTCTTCAGGTTTATCATCTATATGGTCTGTCTAATGTGGGAAAACTTAGCTGTGATCTAATTTATGTTGGCCCATGTGACCAAAGAGAGAAGAAAATAATAGTAATCTCTATCTCTAAGAAGTTCCATCTGCTTATTTCAAAACTAGGTTGCCTGCTCTGCATCATGTCAAACAGAAAATGACCTTAACTCAGGCACCCAGCGTAAACAGCTGGGCATGCTTCATGAGGCTGCTCGCAGTTGGCTCCAGCTCAGCACAGACTGTGACATGACTGCTGCTGTCATGGCTTCTTCCAGGAGCTCTTTCCTGGTGAACCTCTGCTGGTATCATAGTGTGGCAGGGTTGCTTTTCTTGCTGGTTTGGCTTTTTTCTGCCCTCTCAGTTGAAATTGAAGAGATGCCCAGGGCAGAAGAAAGTGTTTCTCCCTAATATAAATTTCAAGATGTACTACTGAGATGTGATGCTGACCTTGCCTGAGATCATGGGATTTGTCTTGATCTTCTCTCCATCAGCTCACCCTGTTGTTCAGGCAAAATCCCAACAATTTAAAACCCTGTCGCCATGCTGAGTCGTCTTCTTTCCAGATTTGTTGTTTCTTCCTTGTCTCTGTGTTAATTGCATTCAGAAACAGACTCCATTTTGTAACTGGAAAACCTGTCATATTTAGAGTACGATCAAATCCCATGGCCTTAATGGTAGTGAAGAAATGCATGGCAGAGGAGAATTAAACTTAGATCTGCCATGTATTTAGACACATGTGGGTCAAAAGATGCTTCAAAAGTGTATGTAGTGCTGACATGTTCTGTGTCTTTCTCTCTTACGTCTTACTAATGGATCAGATCCTGGATGAGGTTGAAAGGAGAAGGGGAATATCTGCTGCCTTGGTTTATCCATTTATGAGGAGTCTGATGGAATCTCCTTTTCCTGCACCTGGAAAGACAATCAAAGTCAAAACCTTTCTGCCTGGAGCTGGAAATGAGGTAAAAAGCAACTGCAAACATTAAAAGTCAAAGCCTCCCCCCTCACCACTCCAATATCAAACAGCAAAAGAAAAACAGGAGGAGACATATGGATACTGCAAGGCATGTGAGGTAGCACACCCTCAAAATGAGCAGTGCAGGACTACACCAGTGCTGATGTGCTAGTGCTAAGTCCTATTGATGATTATAAGCTAATTTATTGTTATGTGTTTTTTATTTTACATTTATTAATAAGTTGTGTTTCAGAAAAAAACACAAACACAAATGTCCTAATATGCCCGGTCTAGTGTAGTTAACGGACTACAGTGTTGCTGGGCTTTATCACAGTGATAACAAGCAAGTGTAAGTTTCCCATGCTGACTGTACTTGAACAGTTCCGCAGCTGGTTGTTATTGCAAACCTCATTACTGCTGGTCGTGGCCTTGGTAGGAGGAATGACCAGCAGCATTTAAATGGCTCTTTTTGACAATAAATGCCCTTTAACTGGCCCTCAAAGAAATAGTCTATATTTGGAAAAGCACATTATAGAAAAGTTTTTGCGTGTGTGTGCGCACACGTATAATAGATTTCATTTCCTGTTATTACTGACTCAAGTAGCTAGAAGCTTAGCATTATACAACATATGCCTTACTGGCAAATGGCAGTATTGGTGCCTTGCTTAAAAAGTTTTTTGTAACTTGAGGCTTGCTAGCTATTTGCCATGTCAAATTCTGCTCTCTGTATGTCCTTATGTAAATATACAGTAGCTCCACTCAGATGGACAAGCATAGAGAGAAAATGCACAGCTGCAGATAGGAATAGAATTTGGCCCAGTTAGTGAAAGCAGGAAAAAAATTCCCCTCTAGGGTTATTTTACACTTGTAGGGTTAGTTTTACAGTCTATTACTATATTTACATTGAATCATATTTTCTCCAAGTGTAATGCCACTGACTTCAACAGAGTGGGCCTGTAGTGTCACTTGGTACGAAATGTAAAGTGTTCCTTGTCCAAGTGACTTGCAAGGCATGTTTAAGTCACAAGCATTTTCTTCTGGAGAAGTAAAGGAAAACTGAAAGGCTGATTGGCATAACAGTGGTAAGATCCGATAATGCTATTTTGATGGGAATATATCTGGGAACCATGGATCTGCAACTTCTCTATCCTCTGCTCAAGCTTCTGAACTCTCCCAGAGAAAAACATTGAGATAATTCCAAACAAACAAACAACTCTTTCTGGCTGAGCTTTGCTCTCTGTTATGCTAGTACAAACTTGTTATTTAAATGGAATGCTCCAGCTTAATTAAGAACAGAATCTTGTCCCTCCATTGTGGCTCCTCTGGCCTAAACAAAGATGATGATTAATTGGGAAGTAGACAGTATATTTCTTTGTGATGAGCAGACTGAAGCAGAAGGCTTTGCCAGGCAACAGAAAACATCCATGGCATTTGTAAAAGCTGCCGTAACTTGCATTGCATCCTACCCTGCAGCAAGATTTTAGTATTGGATGTTTTGCAGTAAAACCAGCTCCTCGTGATTTGGCACATAAACGTGATTTGAGCTTGCAATCCCAATGCTAAGGAATAGAAGTGGGCACCTTTACTGAATATGAGAAAAAGGCAGGCAGGCAGCATTTCCCGAGGAGGTGTTAATGGTACACTATCACTCCGCAATTTGATTCTTACTGCTGTTTGGGGCAACAGCTGAGTGATGGGTATCTAATACTCTGGCACCATAATGTTTCTGTATTTCAGTCTTAAAGAAAAAAATCTGTACACAAATACTGTTCTAAGACTGACTTTCTTTTTACAGTCCTGTGTTACTGATCACAAACAATATTACAACTAAACTGGTATGAACTGGTTTTGTTTCCAGTATCCTGTGGTCATAATCTTAAAACAGTGTGCTTGTGAGGAATTTTTAAGGGCTACTCCAGTTTAAACCCATACAGTATGCTCATGGAATGTGGTGTCATGTGCACGAAAACATAAAAGTGGTCTAAAGCAATAAAGTGATGGTGATATTTGGACATATGGAAAGAAGGAGATGTATATATGTTCCTGTTAATATGTCTTCAGAAATTTCAACACAGCTTCAAGTTGGCCAACTTTTCCCCTTTCCCTTCTGTTTCCTCAAATTCCTCGGTAGTTCATCATTCTAAACCATTCTATGGTTCTATGATTCTATTTGCTGTCTTGCACTTCATATTTTTCTCCCTCTGTTACTCTCTTCTTCATGGTATTTTTCCGTCTTCTTTTTTCTGTCCTCTGCCTTCAAGTTCCACATCTGAGCATGTCAATTGCAGAGTAAAAGGAAGATATAATAAAGGAATCAAGCAAAAGGCATTTGAGAAAAGGAAGGAGAGGGCCTGAGGTCATGGACGAAGTATGAAAATTAGACTTTAAAGGGATATCACAAGTCACCATCTAAGACCTTGTCCTGACTCCCCAGTTAAGTATATATGTGTACATATATTTATGACAAAAAAAGGGTTTTAAACATTATTTAGTGAATGATGCATCATAGAAGAGTGAAAATTAAGTAAATTGGGTTTAAATTTTGCCTGGCCTTTAAATTCAGTCCCTGGCTCCTATCTAGATATAAATTTGAATTGCTAGCCAAGTTTATAACCAAATTTACCTTGTCTTTATGGCTGTTTTAACACTGTAAGCTTCTGGCTCTGGTGTTTCCAGTTTGTTACTGTTTGTACTATTGACTCAGCCAAGCTTTACATCTCTGACAGGGTGTTTAGAAGGCAGAATTATGCTTCCCTTGGAAATGACAGCAGATTTAATGTGCACAACTGTATTCTGGGAAGAAGAATGACTTTACAGTGAATTATGTTATATGCCATTTCTCTGGAGCGCTGTGCCTCCAGCCTCAGTTCGCAAAAGAGGATGGGGGTCATTCTCTGTGTCCCCTCAACAGAAAAGCATGGAGCGGTGCTGGAGGGCCCGGGCTGGAGTGCTGGGCGCCCCTGGTGCTGTCAGCCCTGATCAGTGATGCTGACTGATGTTTGTTGGATGCGTTCAGGTCATTGAGCTGCGGCGGCCCATGGACTCACGCCTGGAACATGTGGACTTTGAATGCCTTTTCAAGTGCCTCAGCGTTCGTCAGATCATCAGAATCTTTGCTTCTCTCCTGTTGGAGCGGCGTGTGATTTTTGTAGCAGATAAGCTCAGGTAAGTGTCAAAGGGACCTGAACTGCACGTTCAGGACAGTACTATCTCTGGATACAAAAAGCTTTAGGAAATGTCCAGAATGGATGTCAGATGTGAGGATCCTCTCACTGTAGGATTTAAATAATTTTTACATCAATGGAAGTTATTTGCATCAAGTGGGGTACACATTGCTAGCGGTCACTAGCTACAAGCCACTCAGTCTGTCTTATTTTCAAGTCTGTAAAATGGCAATACCAATACTCACCTGTATCATAGTCAGCAAATGTTTGTATGGTGTTTTGAAGCAGTACAGTCGTATCAATATTTCATTTCAGGTTTTGGAACAGAGTACTTATAAACAATAGCAGAGATCATCACTGAGGTGCTTCACCTGTGGCCATGCAGTGCAGCCAGGCAGGGAAGTGGGGTGCAAGAGTTTACCTGGCTTACTCCATGCAGTGCACAGAGTTTGTAAGGGGCCTAGGTTTCAAATCCTGCGCTACCAAACCCATCCAGTGGGACTGTTAAGAATGCTATTACGGTCCATCCCAACTAATTAGGATATTTTTCCTGGTGCTCACATGACCTGAAAACATTTCCTTTCTGAAGCTCCATCTTGGGCTCCTTGCTACATGCTTTCAACATACCTCTTACTTCCCTGCCCTTTGATTGCAACCTCCCATGCTTGGCTCCTCTGAGGCATGAACTCACCCCAAAGCGTAAGGAGTGAGAACAACAGGTCACAACTCCACATGGCCTTTACCAAGGAAATGGGAGCTCTGTATAGGCTGTACCCCTGCCTTGCAGCAAAGAATCATCCCAATAGAAAAGTGTGGACATTGTAAAGAAGACGTTCTTTGCTGGGGCATGATAAATAATAAAACATGGCAAATAAAAATAAAGGCCGTAATTTATTAGACTCAGGAACATCCAGTGTCTTTTAAAAGGACACAAAAGACTGTATGGGTGGTTAAAAACACAGATGGATCTACCCAAACAAACTCTGTTAAACACTTTATCAGCCCTGACCTTCTCTGAATGACCGCCAGAAATAATAGCTGCACTTAGTGGCCGCCAGTGTATATAATAGCAAAAATACTTTGCATAGTAAAAGCTTTACAACCTTTAGGGGAGAATTTCTTAAAGCTGCAGACCCTGCTCAGGTTATGAAGTTACTTCCTTAGCAGTCTTTTTTGTTGTCTAGAACAACAGGAACATTTTATTTCATCCCTTCCCTTGTCAGTAACCTTCATTTTGAAGGACCATTTGGGATGACTTAATTTCACATAAACTTCTGGTGAGAATTGTGTGGCTAGTCCAGGGTTTCTGCAGTATTTTAGTAGATATGTGAGTCACACTATGAATATTGGGGCAGGTGGCTTTTGAAAATACTGTAGGCGTGTTCCTTCTGACTCTTTCTACAGCATGCTTAATTACATCGTTCTCTCTGTTTCTATTTTACCATTAATTTAGTAGAATTAGTGGCACCCACAAATCTGACTGTAACTCAGAATGACACAGGTCTGTGTTCCTTCAATGGCACAATGATTTGAGTGGAAAATCACAGAAATGGTACAGAGAAAATGAGGGCTGTGCTGTGCTGCCGCCAACTGTTGCTCTGCTTTGGAGTTCCCAGTTACTCCTTTGTAATGTTGTCCTGGTTTGGCAAAGTACAGCGAGCCTTGATTCGTGGACTGCAGCACAGTACTGCAGGAGATATCCTCAGCTGTGAGGGCTGGGACAGAAAGCAGCCATTCCCTGGAGCATTTCTCTGGGACAGCTGGCCTAGCCAATGTCATATAATGCTTCTGGGCATTGTTCAGAAAAAAAGAAGCAACAATTAAACCTACTTTGACAGGCGTAAGGCAGCTTGGCTTGGAAAACAGCCACATTGCCGATGCTGAGGGCTCATGGTTCAGGAGTTCATCAGGCAACCAAGGTTTTATACATATTGCAAGCCTGACTGGAAGCTAACAGCTCAGGCTCTCCCGTGCAATTACCTTTCTCCTGATAGCTGCCTAGTCCTACAGGCCTCAGAGCAGAGGATGAGAGAGTCCTGCTTACAGGCAAAGTGCTGCTGCTCTCCCTTTTGGCACACAGAAGTAGGGCACCAGGACCAACAGGAATCAGAATTATAAAGATCCCTTCTGGTGAACACATATCCAAACATTGTGCTCTCCTGCAAAAACTCTTCTCCGGTGAACTGTTGTTTCTGTTGTGAGAGTGAGCCATTGGTTAGGGGCCATTAGCATGTACTTTGGGAAAGGAGAGGACTCAGATGGATCCAAGAGGCTTACGAGGTTTTGTGGTTGCTCCTGTAAGAAGGGACAGAACCTTTCTTACAAAAGAATTTATACTCATATGCTTTATTATATCCACATGTATCCCTCATTATATTCATACACTTTGTTTTGTTTAAAAAGAGTATGACAAAGTCTGATGTGGTAGATAAGGCCCTGGTTTAAGGCTTGTGAATCCTGAGCTCTCCTTCTGAACCCTCTGACCTGCTGCATGACACATGCTGGAAACATAGCTCCTCTTTCTTATCTCGTCTGGTCTGTCTGGGATCCTAAATGCTCCAGGATGGAGACTACTTCTTGCTCTGTGTGTGCACAGCTCTACTTGATACAGTGTGGCCCCTCTCAGCATGGGGATCTAAGAGGTACTGTAAAATAGAAACTAATAATGAGTCCTCTGACAAAGGCCTGGAGAAAGTGACAGTGGATTTAAATTCAATACTTACTGAGGTTTTCATGGTTTAAATGGGGATGAAGTCTAAAATGAAACACTCCGGCTTTGAGCTAATAACTGTCTGTCTTGGAACCTTTGCCTTGTCTGACGTGAATTTTGTTTATGGGCATCACAGCTGAAACTGAAGGAGTTTACCAGTAATGTGGAAAAAAAAGAAGTGAAATATCTTACAGGTCCAGTCTGTGGGCCCAAAGAATGAGAGCAGGAAATTAAAAAGATTTTACAAGGGTTTGATTTCTGCATGTGCCCAAAAAATAGCTTAGAAATAAATGATGTTGAGGTTTGGGCTTCAAACAATGAGATGCAATGGGCTTTTGTGGCTGCCTGTTTAACAGGTCTCCAAGCAATAAATGATTTCACACATTATACAAGTTTGGAAAAGTCATGCTTAGGGAAGAGAGATTTGTTCCATAAATTGTTATTTACAGTTCTTATAGTGCCCAGAATTTGAAAACTTATAGTCCTTTGCACAGAAGAGGTTGCCATTTTTCAATACAGAAAGTGATGCTAACAGCAATGAGGAAACAATAGTAAAGTTTTGAATGATAGGACTGTGAGGTTGCCTTGGTTAGATATGTGCAGTTAGGTTTGGGGGTTTTTTTCCCCAATAAGTTGCTTATATATATTTTCTGCTTGAAATTGGGTGAATTGGGATTTCTCTGCAGCTATTTGCTTACCTTCAAAAATGATTCTGAATCTGACAGTGACCTGTCAGTATTTTGCTTTCTATGACCAGTTAAGTAGACAACAGAGAAATAAAGATAACAATAGAGAAACTTGGAAGAATAATGATAATAACTCATAAAGAGGTAACTTAAAGCTCCAATTCCTTAAACATCTGCTGAAAGCACAACTGAGATGGTACATCCCATCCCAGTTCCAATTGCCATCCCAGCTGGGAGCCCCTATTTATGTTCCCAGCATTCTGCGTGTTCACCCCAACTCTGAAACAATCCCATGACTGCCAGCTGCAAAGGGAGAGCTGCTCTAGTGCAGTCCTCGGGAGTTTGAAAGGCTAGGCAGCAGATGCAAAATCAGGGGGTTCTGGGGCTTGGGGAACATTGGTGTTGCTGCAGCCACAAAGTTGGCAACAGAAAATAAATAGAAAGCAAACACTGGAAAAGGAATACTTCTCTGCTTCTTTTAGTTTTATGCTGGGGAAACAAATTTGCTGAGGAGGTGATGTATCCATGTGTGTGAGAACAGCCTCTTTGCTTTTTCCCCTGCATGTTTGGAGAGGGGGAAAGGAAGGCCTTAGGCATCACAATGTCCCTTTGTTATAATCCCATTTTTTATAAATAAAAACCACTCCTGCTGTAATCCACTATACTGTGAGGGACTCTGAGTGTATTTTGCTTACATTTCACTTGTGGGTCCAGTCCAATGCCAGCCAGGGTCAGTGGGAGTGTTTGGATGAGGCTTGTCTTTTGCTGTGGATCTAAATCCTAGAATATTCCCTTCAGTGGCCTTTCTGAAGCTTTAGGGACCGTGAAAGGCTTCTGTAGAGTCCCTGCTTTTGTAAAAGACAAAATAACTTTTCGTTTTTGTGAATTTTGTTTTTATAAGAGATATTTCAGCTACTTCTCAGTGAAGCAGGAGCATGGGCCTCAAGGGAAAAATCTGTTGACAGCAATGGGTTTTATGGTCCTAAACCATATAGGTGAACTTGGAAATGTGCCCCAAGGTGAAGGTGGGCCAGGCGTTTCTCTAAGTGGCAGTGCCAGCTCAGGAAGTCCCCTTTCCTGCTCCCCTTGTTTGCTCCTGCCCTGCGCCACGCTCTCCCTCACCCAGGAGGCTGTGCTGGGCCAGCCACAGTAGGAATTACTTATTTTGCAGTTTTTCCAAACCAGATGGGTCCTTGGCCAGGTCACACCAGGAGCTCTTGTGCTGGGAGAGGGGCAGAGCAGGGTGCTGGGGCTGGGGGTCAGCAGGAGCATTGGGATAGGCACACTTCAGGGATGTTGCCACTGAAAGGTGTCTGCCATGCATAATCCTTAGGTGTGAGCCAGCTGAATTTTCAGTATCTCATGAGATAGCGTAAATTTGTGAAAAAACACACAAGTTTTTACGTGTGGGCAAGGGAGGTCTGAGGCTGAGGCAATCTTGGATGACAGCAAACTTTGGTGCAGCTAAACCTCCTGCACATCACTGTATTCCTCCCTTAGGGGTGGCCACAGATGACTTTGTCTTCCCAAGGAGAGTTTTTTCCCTCCATGTTTCTCTGCCCCTCTACCAGCACCCATCCCGTGGCCCAACACAGACCAGCAGTCTGACACCTGGTGTGCTGCAGCCCCCTGAAACCCTCCTCTGCAGTGCTCGCCTCATGAAGTCAAGAGGTGCTGTTGCAAGCAGAAGCTAGGCACCTAGGAGGTGGGAAGACTTTATCCTGTTAAGGATAAAAAACTTTTATCCTGTTAAAGGCAAAAACCTCCCTACCCCTCCCCAAAGTATCCTGGACTGCCAGGAGGAATCTGTCTTCCAGCACAACTGTAGAAACTCTAGGGAGATCCCAGACCTGACCAAAGGTTATGGGCTCCAGACTGAAACACTGACTAATACAGGACAGAAGCATAAGTATGTAAATACTGGGGGAAGTCATCCCGCAGGCATGTCTCTGTTAACTTTGTGGAGCAAAAGGGGAGCAGAGTGTACTTATATTCAAGGGCAAAGGCTTTCAGAACAAACAACGGCATTTCCCTAATCTCACGGACGGAGACAGCTTAGGGCTGTCCGTGTTACACCCGGGATGTTCTGGGACCGTTGACGCTTGTCCTCATATTTGAATCTGTTGTTTTGGGAGTTGTGAGGCCATGCTAGAAAGCAGCACAGTTAGCAGCCTGGTCCCCGTCTCTCAGTGCCTACCTAGAGAAACGGTATTAGGGATCGTTTAATCTAGCAGACAAAATCATAGCATGATCTTGTAGCTCAAGTTAAAACATGCAAATTTAAATAGGAGGTAAGTGGCAATGTTTTAGTAGTAAGAGTAAACTATTGTTCCTCAGCCCTGTAGCAAGGTCAAGTGGAAAAGCAAGAATAGCTAAACTTTTGGGCAGATTACTAAAGTGAAAACTCATTCCTTATTTTCTTATTGTTTATTTTTTATTAAGAAAAGTAAAATCTAATTCTTACAAACTAATCACAGCAATGATAGGCCTGACCAGGCTCACCTGCTGCCTGGGAATGCTCCTTTCCAGTAGTCTGTCACACCGTAACGCTTGTAAAATCTGCCAACCTGCAGGTAAAAGCGTGCGTGTTAGGACAAAGAGAGAAAGTGTGCTCAGTAAACAGACAGCGAGCTTTGGCCAGTAATAAAGGTTTCCTTTACTTTCTCTTGTCACAAAAACCTCCACAAAAAAAGGTGAGAGAAATTTGACAACAAACACATGCCAGAAACCAGCTTGTGAGGGAGAATTTCCTGTTGCCAGTCCCTAACTGGTTTGTACCGTTTCTGAGCACAGACTGCAGGAGATGCAACTGTGTCTTCTCTTGGTCACATCTGGCACAGCCCTATATTGAGCTGCAAGTCCAATTCTTTGTCTCTGGGAAAACTTTTTTCTTAGTTATCAGCTGTGCCTTGAAGTAGGAGATGTTTAGAGATGCAAGCCACTGTACCTGTGGAATGTGTAATAGCTCCCAGATCTTATGTCTAAACCCAGGAGAAGTATGGATGGCTGGCATTTCTTCTGGTATTTTTTTATCCAAAGATCTTGAAGTGCTTTCTTAATACTGTCAGGATTATTGTGCTTGTCTGGTCTGACACACTGAACATAAGCTAGAGAATGTCTTCCTCTAATTTCTGCAGTGGAAGGAATGAGCCCTTGTATAATTATGCACTATGTAATCATGCCTAGTAGAATTTATACTGCTGTAAAAACATCCATTTCTCATGTAAGTAACCAGAGGGTTTCCATTTCCTCCAGTGAGAGCCAGATCAGCCTCTGCTGAGGAGTGATTTAGAACCCGCAGAGCACCCCTGCTTTATCTAAGGGAGAACAGCTTGCAGCTCCCTTCATCTTTTATAAAAGCATCTTCTAGAGTCTGAGTCTCTGTTACCTACGCTGCAATTGCTTTCCTTTCATGAGACTGGTTTTTCTCAGTCTGCTTGCATTATGAAGCATCACTAAGGTGAAACATTTATACCTAAAAAAAACCTTAAAACCTTCTGTAATGTATGTGATTATTTGTCCTGAGGTAGCTGCAATTTCTTGATATTCTGCTTCTTTTTTTCCCATTAAATATAGCTAGTAATCTTCTTCAGGTAAGATGTTTGTACGCAGCCCAGTCCTGCAAGATGATGAGCGCTTTGTCTTACAGTCTAAATGCTAGAATTGAAGGTGTTCAATGTGATGTGAAATTGGTGGTTTAAGGTAACTAGCAGAGATGCCTCTCAAAAATCTTGAGAGAACTTTATTCCCCTCTCTCAAGAGATACGTATATTTCTTTTTTACCACTTGGATTACATTTCTCTGGCATTCAGATTGTGTGATGACTGAGGCCAACAGAGGAGCTGTACATGGACAGTAGGAAAATGTGTGTCAGGTGGAAGGGAAAGCCCGAGAAATAAAATTAACTTTCTAAGTCTCTGGCTTGTTTAAGATTCTGCAGTCCCAGAGAAAAGCAATCTAATAATGACATTTTTAATATGCAGTAAACTTTGATGGCATTTTTAATATGCCATATCACAAGGGTAGAGCTTGCATGATTTTCCTTTTCCTCCTTTCCTCCTGCCCTCCTGTCCAGTGGTTCTTACTCGCGTCACTCCCAGCTTTGGCTAATGCGCTACAGTGGGAAAATGTCATCATTTTTCCACTTACGATTTGTGCAACAAAATTCTTTCTCCCTTCCCCACGAAAGGGAATGAGATAAGAAGATGACCATGTTGTTTAGTACTTCTCTTCTGGATTGCTTATTGGCACAATAACCATATGGCAGTAAGTTGCAACATTTCCCCAACTCGGCTTCTAGCTCCCTGCAAGGGGAATTAGACAGATTCCCTCTTTTCAGCTTTTGAGTGAGCAGGATTAGGGGGCTGGGATTGTTGTTCTCCTCCTCTGTTACTACCTAGAAAAAGTCTTCATCCTACTTCACAGCTGTCACGTTGTTAATAGTGCAATGATTCCCTGCAAGTCTGAAACAACCAGTGTGAACATTAGCAAGGACTGGTGGGAGCGAAGGTCCCGGTGTGGAAAGAACAAGTAGTTAACACTCCTTTGGAGCACCTGGGCCAGAACCACTTCTATTATGGATTTATGCTAAGAAACTGTACTGCAGGAAGGGACTGGATAACTCTGTGGGCACCGAAATGTTTGAAATGTTGGGGTTTTTTCTTGTAACCACCTGACAAAGCTTGGGCAGGTGGCTGATGTGTCAAAGCAATGACTTTTTGCCAAAAATCCCATTTGCTTTAGCTTTGTGGGAAGTATGGTTGAATGCCAGTTGCTTGAAAAGCCAAATCCTTGTTCTGAAGGGCACTTTGCATGTCTCTTTCTCCAGGGGCTCTCATGTGTTTCTCTTATGCACAAGTATTACGGCAGAAGAAAATAATGTCTTTGTTAAAACCACATTCCCCTTTAATCAACTTTTTTCTGCTTTCTTTTAAATTAAATACTTCAAAGCTATTCTCCGAGAGAGAGAGATCTCCTGACAGTGCATTCTCTGGTCTGCAGCTCTCAGCTCTGTGCAATGCAACCTTGGTTTGTGCCATGAGCCAGGGTTGTGCTTTGCAGGTTATCTGTGGGATCTCATACTGTCTGTCACTCAGGTGTTCAGGAAGGTAGGGGCTGGATTCTGAAAGCGCAGCTCTTAATGAAGTAAAATAATTTACTGATTTGTGTAAAGTTATGATAACTTTTGGAAATTTTGCATAAAATATCTGTCTTCCAATATTTGGATGAAAAACAAAAAGAAAGCCTCCTGTATAGTCAAAACAAATTCCACGCTTACTTCTTCTTTGATAATATCCCCTAACGAGTTGTGTAATTATAAAACATTGAAAATCTGAATTACTTTGACTGACTGGCAAATCCCGTGGCTTTAAAATAGGAGTCCTTGAGAGCACATCGTATTTCAGTCCATCTCTGTTTAGCTGGGAGACTTCTTCCCAGCAGGGTAGACAGCTACTGGGTGCTGGCTGTTCCTGATGTTGCCTCACCTGCTTGTTCCTTAAGCCATTGATTGTAAATTGCAGTTGGGTACAGATTGCTGCAGCAGCCCTCCTGCATAAAAACATGGGCTGCCAGGAGCAGCACAGGTATAAACTTGGGTCTCTTCGTTGTCATCTTAGAAAAGAATAAAATGTAAGTTCCTTGTTCTTAGCGTGTAGCTTAGCACAGTGCCCAGTGTATCAAAATATGACCTGAAGTTCTGTGATACTCTCTGTTCTGGTGTGATGGGACATCTACAGTGACAGAAAAGCTTTTGTGTCCACATGCTTCTGAACAAACTTTCATGGGGGAGCAATGAAAGGACAGGTAAGCGCCGTGACAGACCTTTGCCCCTTCTGCTCCACATTGCCTGGTATACTTGTGACGTGCTGTGGGGACGTGGGGACATGCTCAGGTAATTACAGTGAGGCTGCTGATGCAGCCATACTGATAGGATAAGGTAGCACAAGAAAGGAGAGGATGTCGCAAGCTTAAGCTAAAGGGGATGTGGTCAGAGAAGAGTTCATGGATGAAGATGTTGCCCACTCAATTTTCTGTAAAATATGGTAAGGAGGGACCAGTAAAAAGACACAGACAATGATGCAAACAGTTGGGCAAGTCTGCTTCATGAACTGTACTTGTTGACACAGCAGCATGGCGAACCATGGCTCCATGAATTAAAGTTAGAGAAAACAAGTCCAGAAACTGAGTTGTAACCACTGTGTTTATCATAAAAAATCTCCTACCTGGACTCATCCGTAGCACAGAGGAGTTGGTGCCTGAGCTCTCTGTGACTCATCTTCAGTAGTTGCTGGAGTGTGTCCCAAAATCACCTGCGTCACCGGTGCCCCACTGATAAGGAACTGCAGCACTGCTTTCACCAGATAGGTGAGGCCATATTGTGATTCCTTTATGAGAATTTTACAGCCTTGGCTTTTCACAGACTGCACTGTAGAAAGCACCAGATAAAACCTGAAGTGTGACCAATTTCTTGCAAAACAAGGTTTGGGTTTGGCTTCTTTTCATGGGGGAAAAAGCCACCATTTGAGGGGTGTGAGGGTTAAGTAGCTACACTCTTTAAGTAAGCATCGTTGAAAAGATTCTGCAAAGGACGATAACTGATAATTGGGCTGATGTGATGTGGAAAATATGCACTTCCTCCTCAGTCTGTGCCCCCCTCTCCCTGCCAGTGTTATCGCTGAGGCCTTGTTTGCCCTCACAAAGTTCACTTGCAGCAAACGACTCAGCATTCAAATCAGGGGAGCCACCGTGACTTGACTCTTCTTTTCACCCCTGGCAAAAGCATGGTTAGGTTCTCACTTCTGCATCAGGCTGCTGCTTGCCATGTGGGGGAAGCCTGGCCTGGGAGGAAGCAGTGGATGGACCCTGGTGGCTGATGGGCACGGTGCAATAGCAGTGCTTCTGGTTTGCTAAATCAGTCACCCACTCTGGGAAACATTCAACTCTTGAATAATATTTTTCCTTTGTCAAGCTCCTGTGCAGAGTGAGGGACTTTCACCTGCTTCTGGACTAAGAGAGAGTCATTAGCTTACTGCTAAGACTGGGTAATATATGTTACAGTCCATAACAGACAGGGGAGATCTCTCATTTGTGCTTTAGAGACCTCTTTACCCAGTTGCAGAGATCGACTGTAGCAGTATTTGTTGTAGTAACCTAAAATAAGCACATACAGATTTGTCCGTATTTCCTGAAAAGAATGGTGTTGGCTATTGATCAGAGATACAGTATTATCTGCATACTTTAGGCCAACTACTAAAGACCTCATGTGACTCTTGGTTTACCTCTTACTTAAGTGTTTGCTTTAAAAAATAAATCACAATGTAAAATATTACTCTGGCTTTACAGCCTAAATTCTCTCAATTTTCCATGTAATATGTACCCACTACTTTGATTTTAAACATCTCATTGACTATTCTAGAGAAAGGTCAGATTTAGTAACAGGAACTTCAGAAAGTTCAGAACCCTCTTTCAAGTCACTTACGTAATCACTCCTGCCTGACCTTCCTGCAGCTACCCAGATTTTCACAGATTTACGTGAATGTCAGGTGAGGAGAGGTACCTCGGCAGCAGCAGGGGAGTCCTCCTCCCTCTGTACCCCTACACAGAGGTGGGCCCTTTACAGAAAGATTCTGCCACAGGGGATTCTCATTCCAGGAGTCTGAAATCTAATTATTTAATTAAAAAGTAAATTGCATTAT
>VZTV01055261.1:0-100658 GCA_013400875.1 Anhinga rufa
GGGGTGTCCCCCAGCCCTGTATCACTCGATGGCGTTTTCACTGGAATAACGGGGATTTAAGGCAATTCCCCGGGGCAGGCGAGGGCAGTGGGGGGGGCTGCACCCCTGCAGGTGTAGGGGGGCTCGGGGAGCCGGGGCCCTTCATCTCCCGTCATCTTCCTCCTCACCCGAGGGTTACCCCCGAGCAGCGAGGGGGGGGGTGTCAGCCCGCTTGCACGTAAACGCCAGGTTTGGTGAAGTTTGGGCGAAGCCCAAGGCTTCACGTGAGGCCCTTGGGTCAGCAGCGCGGCCAGCCCGGGGTGGGCTCTCGCGCCCGTTTCGGGGAGCCAGGTACGCCCGTCGCGGCTCACGGCGAGCCAGACCTACCCCCCGCCCGGCACCCTCTCGGAGAGCCCGTCGGCGGGCGACGCGGCCGCCTCGAGCGGTCCTGCGCCCCGAGACGCGCGGAGGGAACTTCCCCTGCCCCGGTGATTCATTCCAGGGCTTTTCCCACAGCTGCTGTCAACACCTTGAGGCTTCAAAAGGGACGCGGGGCTGAAAGGATGCGTTAACTTCCATGTGTTCAACTACAATTTGGCGAAGACCCCCTAGAAGTGGGGTTCGCAATAACACCCCAGTCCCGGCGTTCGCAATAACACCCCAGTCCCGGGGTCTGCTGCGGAACCGAGCTCTCAGATGCCTTTTTTCTCCCTTTCGGGATTTCTATCTTTCTGGTGAAACTATCGGGGTTAACAGGAACGATTTGCATCCCTCCAAACCCAAGCCGTTAGAGCGGGCTCTGTTACCCAGCACCAGCAAGAGCCGCTGTGTTAGAGCCGGCGTCACCGGCGATCTGCAGACCGCAGCCCCGCAGCCCCGGCAGGGAAGGAGTTTCTACGGAAGACCCCCAAGTGACCTTTGTATTTAGCAGCCTAATACGAGATTGTGTTTATGAAAGTGTCCACCTAACTGATTTCGCTTAAATTATTTGATAGCCTTCCCCGTACCAACTCTAGCAATTTTTATAAGCAATTTGAAAGTATTTATTGATGCAAGCAAATGCTTGGTTTGAAAGATAGAATAGGATAACACACTATAAAATACTCATTTTTCCACCTCTGCCGGGCATAACTCACTCAGAGGCGAACAGCTCTGCTTGAGTCGGCCGGAATTGCCCAGACCCCTTATGCCAGCGCGCAGCACGTGTCAAATCCTGTGGGTGCACGCCGGGGCGTTTCTGCTCTGCCTCCGATACGGGCAGGCGGGAACGCGGGGCCGAGAGGGGCCGCAGCACCCGCAGCATCGGGGCGGCCGCCCCAGCGCTGTGGTGAGGGGACGGGAGACGCTGCCTGATCTGTCAGGGCGCCACGGGACCTGGGTCGGGCCGTTCGGGAGCAGCGTGGCAAACTAGGGTTTGCTTCTCACATTTCCTCCCGCCTTGATCTGTGATTTTTGAGCCCTTCAGCTTCAGTGTCTTGGGTCCCAGCTCAGAAAAAATGGAGATACTTCTGGCTGGTTCTCTGTTTCCTCTGCCCCCTGCACGGAGAGATGCTGCACCTCGGCGTAGGGTGGCTTTATTATGAAGAATTGTCTATTCGATGCTGCTTTAACGCAGTGGTGTTTTTATTAGCAGTTCTCCCCAGCCGTGGGACACGGCGTAATGCGCTGGGACCCTGGCTGGCGGTGGGGGGCGGGCGACAGAGACCCCTCAGACTTTAACCCCTCCGTCTGGGATCGGCGGCTTTTGCGCGAGTCGAAAAGATAGGAGCTCTAGACGTGAGCAAAGCAGCGGTTCAGCGTGGTCTGGGATCAGCGAGTAGCGGCTATTGTTCTCCGGAGTCATGGCTTAAATCCAAATGCTACACACTGGGTATGGTATTTGTATCGGTGGCGCTCTCAGTCTCAACATGCAAGATGAGAAAGTCACTCTTTTAAATGGTTACTCCTTTGGGAAGGGGAAATCGAGAAGATGGACTTCTGAGTGAGCACTAGTGAGATGGCACCCTCTCCTCGGTGAAAAATGGGAGCATTAACAAGGCTTGGTCGAGAGGAACCCTACAGATTTATGGCTTCCTGTCTCCACCAGCAGATGCCATTATGGCTGACAGAACAGAATGCCTTTCAAGAGGGAACTGGGGTGGGATTATGAAGAAGGGGAAAAAAAGCAAGCAGAATCTGGTGTCCATTTTTATCCCCTGGTCAGAATCCGCTGCTAGGTTTGAATAGGGCTGAAACTATACAGCATTTGCGTGCTCCCTGCTTCTGTTATTTATAACTAAGTTGGTGAAGGTCATTTAGCATCTCTTTTAGCACAGGAAGAACCCATAATATTTACAGAAAGCATTTTTGCACACTTGAAAATTAGAGATAATAAAATGAACAGATAGCACTGGAGGCTTCCTTGGCTTATCCAATGGAATAATCTTGATGGGTGCTTAATGTTTACTTTGGAAATGTAGCAAATGATTCTGAAGCTATATTGAATTTTATCTATTTTTATTACATTGCAGAATAATATTTCTCTTTCCTGACAAAATGTTATGACCAGTAATAGCAATGGCAGTTATGCATGTTCAAAAAAGAGTAATCAAATCTCATGCTTCAGGGCATGAGCTGAATTCCCCACTGGGATCCGGAAGGAATTTTCTCCCCCCAAATATAGCAATACACAATCAACTAGGTGTGTTCGTGTAGCTTTTCCAATTTCTTGCTTAGGAGCGGATGACGCGGAACAATAGCGCGGTCTGGGATAGCAGAAGTCCTCTGTTGCTTCGGGGGGCGGTTGGTCTGATGTTTCAGAGTAACGTCTGTGGTTTGTTTTGCATTGCTGTAAAGCGCACGGACGCTGTCGCGCGCAATAAAGGGCCAAACGGGCGTCGTGCACTTGGCTGCGACAACAGCTCCCATCGCGAGTAGTCACGGTTAACCCAGCTGTGCTACCTGAGGTGTCTTATCTTACTTATTTTTGTTGTCTGTCTGTCTTTCTGTGGCTGCTGTGGTGAAAATTAGATGCAGGGGGGGGGTTTCTTTCCTCCTTTTTTTCCCTAGAAGTTATATACATGTAGGTACATAACTCATCTTGAATGAAATCCACCTCGGAGCTGATGTTCCCCTCCACGCTTTGCCTACCGCTTTAGAGAAAGGAAAAGTGGAAATTTGGACAAGTTCTACAAACAAACAAACAAACAAGAAATTATTTGGGTTTGATCAATGAAAACGTTTCCGTCCGCAGTATTATTGCCAGCTAAAGACATCGGCAGCTTCAATGTTTACTTCCTTCTTATTCAAAATTACCAGGGGAAAAAAAAAAAAAAAGATTTAAAAAAAAAATTGGGATTAAAACACTTTTGAAAGAATCATCTTGACAGACAGACAGACTGGGGATTCCTTACGGGCCCTCGTAAGCCGCCCGGTGCAGCCCTCTCTGCCCGCGATGGGATTAACTACACTTGTTTCACTCTTCAGGCACCTTTGACCAATACGATGCAGATTCAACAATTCCTCTGGCAATCTGTTCTAGCGGCCTTACCATTAGAAAATTTTCCCACTCTTGAACAATTTTTGGAAACTTGTCTGTTCCTTTTTAAGGAGAACAGTTCATTTCCTTCCTCTTTGCAGCAGTTTTTAATATATTTGAAGACTTATTACAGCTAATCACCAAACAACCTCAATTTCTTCAGTCATTCCTTGTAGGTCATGTTTTCTGGACCTGGCACGATTTTCATTGTTCTGTGGCTGGACAACATATGTTTCCAAGTGCAGCGCCAAAAACTGGATGCTGTATTGCGTTTGAAACCTTCCCAGCACCAAGTGGGATTACTTCACATGTCTAACATATGACACTCCTGTTTATATGTCCCAGTTTGACATATGCCCTTTTTGCAACAGCATGACACTGTTGACTCACGTACAGCTTCTGATTCACTGTAACCCCAGATGCTTTCTCGCAGAACTGCTTTGTAATCAGTTGTCCCCATCCTATATTTGAACAGCTGATTATGCATCAGTGACAACTTTGCACTGATTCATCTTGAACTGCATCCTATTTTTTCAGACTGTTTCTGTAATTTGTCAAGATCTTTCTGTATTATAATGCTGTCTTCAAAGGCTGTTGTCGTTCCCCCTAGCTTGGTACCATCTGCAGAGAGCACGCAAAGTATTTTCTGTTCCACCTTCTAAGACATTAATAAAAGTATTGGATGTCGCCGGGCCCAGGACCCTCTCCAGCCGTTAATCCAGCCTGACGACTGGCCATGAAGGTACAATTTCGGAGTATGATTTTCCAACCTCCTCCAGCCCCCTGCAGTAATGTCATCCGGAGGATATCCCGTAGCTCACTTATGGGAGACAGTGTTAGAAGGTTATGGAAATCAAGATATACGACTTCCCTGTCCACAGGGTCTGTCACACTGTCGTGGAATGACATTAGGTAGGTTTGACATAATTTATCCTGAATAAATACACGTCGTCTGTTGTTCATCTCCAAAAACGGATCTATGGACAGTGTGATTGTTTTGTTCCAGTATTGCGGTGTGGGCGGGAGGTAAGATGACCCAATGGTGTCTTCCCACCCTTCCATCTTAAAGAGAGCTGCTGTGTTTGCGTCTGCTGGAAACCATTGGTCTTCCACAGGTCTTCAGGGGTGATCACTGGTAGTTCTGCAGTTCTTCTAAGATGAGTTTAGTGGCCTGACCTTATCTATGTGCTTCCTAAGTGCTCTTGAAACTCTTCTTCCTGCTGTAGCCAGAGCTCCCACTATTCTGACACTGGTCTTGATTATTTTTGCAATCTGATCACAACTGATTCCCACAGCGAAGATGAAAGTAAAAAAGGCTTTCTGAGGGTGATCTGTCAAAAGCTTTCTCTCTTTGCTGGGTGACAGATGTAATCTTTCCTAGGTCTTTTCCTGCGCAGAGAAGGCACTTACCGAACACTTTCTTCTTATGATGTTCCTTTCTAGTTGTATCTCATTTTGTGACTTTCTCTGTGTAATTTTTCCCTCTGTGTTCATGGTCACTGTAAGGAATTCCTTTCTGCACGTTTTTCACATTTAGACAAATACTCATCTGTTTATAGAATATATATTTGGGATTTTTTTAAGAAATATTCCTTGCCATGCTATACAACAGTCTTTTTCCCTACAAAGGGGTAGAACAGCAGCACTTGGGCAAAATCCATTTTCCCCCTTTCAGGCATTTCTCTGCACATAGTTCAGCTACTCCAGTTTGGTGGGGTGGTAAGGAAGGTTAAATTTCACCTCCTGGGATGAAACCCTGATATCGCTAATAATTTATCCTTTGAGTAACAGCAGGCAGCATTTCCAGAGCCTCTTGCCTTCTAATCTTCAGCTAAAGGACTCACCCTTTGGCTGCAAAAAAGGCATTTGAGTTTGAACTCCCATCTAACTGCAAAAAATAATCCTTTGTGGCCAAGTAACGAGAATTTAAAACAGTGCGATGGTTTGCACAGCTCTGGCTGCAGCTACCTTCTCCGGCCACATCTGTGGTTCATCTTCCATCACAATGTCATCAGCTAAAATATCACATAAGATCTCATTCAGAGCTATACATAAGGCTCACCATGCATTTTTTAACTATGACATCCTATTTCCAGAATTTATAATTCAGCCTTGCAAACCTACTGCAGACTGAAACAGCCTGGAAGCTCTCATTTTAGGAACGGAGTTTTCCTTCTTTAAATCACAACAAATCTCCAGTTAAAAAAAAAAAAAACACAAAAAAACACAAAACAAAACCCAACAAAACAAAACAAAACAAAAAAACCCAAACCCAACAATAAACACCCCACTTTTTCTGAAATAAGCACAGCAGGGCTGTAATGCCACTGCCCAGCCGAAACAGCAAAAGCAGCTAATCGAATTGGTTTGATCTAAAAGTTGTTCGTACCGCAATCCACAAACCTCCTATTTTCTTCAGTGGATTTTGAGTTAAGTCCCTAATCAGCAGGCGCATTGGACTAGTGGATTTATTTTCTTTTCTGAAAAATAACAACATCTTTAGAATTTTTGAAAATAATAACAATCAGCTGGAACCGGGTAGGGAATGGGCTGTAGGCTCACAAGAGTCCTTGGAAAAAGACATAACTGAAAGAAAAAAGAAAAACTGAGAACTGCCATTTTTAGGGTGAAAAAGCAACATCCAGAAGGCAGTGTTCTTCCAAAACTTTATTCCTAAAATATCATATTTCGTTGAAAAATATGTTTTCATAGATTTAAAAAAAAATATTCCAAGAATGTTGAAATTATAAAATGGGCGTGTTTTATGCAACCCCTGCGCAACTGCTGAATACCTTGCTGCAAAGTAGGAGTTTGAAGGTGATATCGGGGGTTTTCTTCCAGTGAATCAAAAATTGACTGTGCGCTTCTGTAACTGGGAAGGAGGGAGCTGAAAAGCCCAAGGACTGCATTTGGTCCGTTCGTGTAGAGAGCCCTGCGCCCGCGTGAAGTTCATACCTAGAAAGGACTTGTCTGAGAGTCGCCGGTAGCTCAGAGGTTGTGAGGTCGTGTCTTCTGCAGGAGGCACAGGGAGAAGGCAGAAGCAGTTTTCTTTTGGCAAGTAGAACATCTTTCCTCTTTTGAAAGTGCTAAGGGGGGTGGGAGAGGCCAGGCCACTTACAAAGACAGGTAAGTAAATATTGGGACGTCATCGGTGCTGTATTTCTCTCTTCCTTCTAAAGATTGAGTAGCCATCCAAGTAAAGAGAGCAGATAAACTGTGGAAAATATATTACACAGTTGGCAAAAACAGATAAACATCTACAGGAAACTTTGGGTTAGAAGCTGCCTGCCCTGAGGAGGAAGCAAGGCGGAGGCATGGATGTTTGGGACTAAAGTCGCTTTTAAAAATGGCTATAGCAGTGTCGATTTGACAAAGTGTGCAAATACCCCTATCTATCTAGATAATTTCATTACAAAGCACCCAGTCACCATGGTATTGGGATGTATGCTATCTGTTATGCCATGAAGGAATTGTTTGTGCAGTGTAAGACTATTCTTTCTTTTATTGGTATGATTATTTATTGGTATTTATGGTATTTTATTGGTATTTATGATATTATTGGTATGATATTTATATCATTTATAGTTAGAGAAAAAAATTGTGCTGGCAATTGGAGTAATTGATATATCCGATATTTGGGGGGCTAAAATGATGCTGGTACTTCCTCAAGCCTCTGGTATTCTGGCTCTGATAATGGTTGGGGGAAAGGTGAGGTGCTAACTACTTCCATTAAGAATCTGTAATTCCCTGTGTTGCCACTTGTAGCAAACAGTGTCACCCACCGAGCCACACTGGGATATTTTTTTTTAATGTTGAGAAAAGGTAAATGGACAAACACAGGTTACACATACCAAGAACATTTGTTTAATAAACAATGCAGAGAAAGTTTAAATGAAATGCTAAAGCCACGAAAAGGGAGAAAATGCTTAATATGATTTTAACTGAAAGGTAATTTGAATAAAACAAACCTCTTATCGATATAAGGGACGAAGTTTCCGTACAGCAAAAAGCAGTAATTCCATATGAAAAAAATTGAAGGAAGGTGAAAAAAAAATTGGAAATGTTTTTTTTTCTTTCTACAGAAGAACTTGCAAAAAAATTCTGATTGTTAGCGAAGACGTTTGTGCACCAGGCCCGGGAGACTGAGCTCGCACCTCTGGGTGGGACTCAGCGGCTCTTCCCCAGGTGTTTCCAGTAGACGCTGCAAAGCGGCCCCACGAGCAGCAGCTGTGGGAGCTGGGGGCTGCTGGGTGAGGTCTGCAGCTGCCCCGTGCCCGCGCCGGCGGGGCTCGGGACCCTCTCTTCTCCCTTCAGACGCAGACCCTGCCTTGGCTCCCTCCGTGCGTGCCTCTGTCGGGTAAGCGGTTATCGGTACTATTTTTTTGTGCGTTTCCTGTGCAGGCCTGTCTGAACGCGTGCTGTGAAGGAGTTTCTCTGAAGGAAACAATCCCTTTTTTGTCTCCCTAAGGGGAGAGCGTAACCTGCAAGCTCAGGTACCTACCTTAGGCTGCTTACACCTAGGGTGGGTGCCCGTCCTTGGTGTTTTGTCTGCAATCAATGTGCGAGCTCCTTTAGGTTAAACAAAGCGGAGTTTTATCAGTGAATCACAGGCAATTGAGAAGCTGACGATGGAAAGCAGAGAGCAATCTGTATAAAAGGCTGAGAGTTACAAAAGAAGCAGCTCAGAAATATTAAAGTTTTGTGGAAGTCTAAAACGTTAAGAATAAAAACCGAGAGACAAAGCAGGCAACGTCCTTCCTAACGGGAAACTTAGGAATGGAAAGGAGGGTATTCAGAAGCGAGAAAGACTTATTGCTCAATAATTGGTTTTGTATTGAAAGTGTCAAAAATAAGAATGATAATAAACCTAGAAAACTAGTCTTTTTGGAGTCTGGAGGCTAACAGTTGAGAGGAGTAGCTGTATTTATGCTTAGGAAGGGTGCTGTGTGGTACCCTTTAATTGAAAACAAAAAATGCTGGGAGTTTTTAAATGTCTATCACCGGTCAGAATATTTCTTTCTCCGTTCCTACATCATCAGGCATTTCTGAAGCACCTGTGTCACCAGGGGCAAAATGCCTTGCATCGTCGTGTGCTGCCTCGCCCCTGTTTCAGAGGACATTGATGAGTTCGTGCAAACCCTCGGCCTTCCTCGGGGCTGTCGATCTCAAACGCAGGCGCCAATCCACCTCCTCACGCTCAGCTCACGGGGGCCGGTGGGGCCGAGCGGTAGGGCGACCCCTCGCCCGCCTCGCGCTGAGCCTCGCTTGCCCGCTCCCGGCTAGGAAAGGCGTTTCGCTCCCGCCTTGGAAGCCGAGGCTGCTCGGTGTGCCAACGGGCAACAGCTTCCGCGTCCCCGTACGTCTCCTCTTCTGGAAAAGATGCCCGAGGCCGTTCCGTTTGGCTGTAAGAGTCTTCCATAAAAAGCAGGATACTTAGTGGGGGAATGGAATTCTGGTTTTGTGGAACAATATTACAAAAGGAGCCATCGAGCCATTTTCATGGAAATTGAATGACGCTTTTATGGGCCTTTCTCTACTTCTGCTTTTAATATAAACTGTATAGTAAATACAGGTGGGGAAAAAAAACCAACCCACCTGTCAAAATATAGCTCTGTTTGGTTACCTCTGTCCATGGGACAATTTTAGTAACCTGTCAATCAATGGGCTGCTAAATAGCCTCTCCAAAGCACAATCTGCTATTTCAGACGACATCAGTGTGTCAATCATTTATTGAATCAAAGCCAAATTTGAAGCAAAGCAAGCCCAGTTTGTCAATCACTTCTCAGTATTCTCTCCACTAACCACCTGACAGCTTTTAACTTTTCACTTTTATATTCTATGCAGCTAGTTAAGATTCTTTCATTTTTAATTGGGCTTCTTTTATGATTGGTAGCTAAGCAACTAATATGTTGTTTTATATGGTAATAATGGGCCCAAACTTGAGAGCTTTCTTGACCATTCCTATTTGTTGTTGGGAAATTATTTTCCTTCAACTTGCTAAATAGCAGATGTAGCAGAAACAGTTATTTAATTATGGGTTGTCCTGTTGTTTCTATCTATAAACACTTTTGGCACTGTTTAAAAATAAACACTGCATGCGCTGGCAAATATATACCGAGTGATTTTAACTCCTGATAGAGTCCCTTGGAATTTCACTGCTCATTTACAGGGAAAACTGGGTGCAAAAATGAAAGGATTGCCAAAAAGCAGTTTGGAAAAATATTAGCGAAGGACAGAGCGAGAAATCTCCGTTCCAGAATCCCGCTAGGCTTTAGTCCAACCTGATCAGTTTTCAGTCTTAATTTAGGTACAATTAAATTTCTGAGGCCAAGTACAATGCTCTGGACCACCATCTCTCAACACAAGCCGGAAGCCCTTCCTGAACAAGCTCAGCTGGCTTTTCAGTCCAAAACAGTGTTTCGAGGTAATTATGGTTTTCTGTACCTGAGATGTAAAACTTCTGGGTCAGAACTGGGTCCCCCAAAGGTGACCCCAAATCCTGGTGCGGTTTCAGTCCCATCTCCCCATCGCGCACAAGGCGAACGCTGCTTTCACATGTGTAAAATGATCTTGCAGCTAGCAGTAAATGTTCTTGCCTTTCTATTTCTAAAGACTGTCATCAGTAAAGCCAATGTGTTGTTTTCAGACAGAAAGAATTAACTTTCTGTCCTTTCCATGAAAGGAAGTTTGGAAAAAGAACTATTTCTGTGTTACAGAAAATTCTATTTTGGGTTCAAAAGAGTTTTCTTCGTTTAATTCTTTTGCATATCTGTTTGATGGGCTTCTGGCTGTCTTTTGACAGACTGCTGTCATCTGGTTTGATCCCAAACTGTGAAACTCCAGATGTGTCCAAGAACTTGGGAGAACATGGATATAGTTTTGCAAAAAGCTGCAGTAGGTTTCAATACCAAATGTACTTCCCAGTCGTATTTGAATTTTACATTGGTTTTTGTATTTGTTTTTACCAAAGACTCGGTAAAAGAGACTGACAGCCTGTGAGGATTGACAGCGGAGAGGCAAACGGGGGCTTTGGTGGTGTCTAGAGTGCTTCAGAAATCCAGTCCAGATGCTAAACGTAGGTGCCTTCCCCCTGCTACGGAGCTGAGGGAGGCTCTGGGGAGCACTGGCAAATATGCCGGTACTGGGACTAAGCGCCTCCCTCTTCGGAGGGCGATCCTAGCAGGCGGCTGAGATTGGATAATTAATAAATTAAAACAAAAACTAAAAAGCAGATCAACCTTTTGAAATCTGATGAAAACGGCAACTATTCCTAGCTCACAAATGAGTTCTTAAGGAAGTGCCAAAAATATAGTTTGCTTTTTTCCTCCTGATGGGATTTCTGATGCCTTCCACTGAAATCAATTGAGTTAAGTAATAATGAATTACTGTGAGATCCAGGATGGGCATCTACTGCTCAGTGACATCCTGACAAATGAGGTGTAAGCTTGCCTGACTGCACGAGTGATTAAGAGATATTTTTTTTATGGACAGACTTGTACTATTTATATAACTAGATATTAACAAAAGTTTTAAAAAGGTGTTTTGATCCCAGGCTGCCTCCATAGTTTGGCACAGATTGTTAATCTTGGCTCTAAGGGTGTTCAGGCCTGGCTGAACATGATGCTTAGTTCTTGTAGTTCAGGCATCTGAGCAGAGGGGAAACCCACACAGCACCCACCTACACAGCACCTGGTCTGTGAATCGGCATAAGACTCTCAATGGAAGAATTAAGATGCACAAGATCATAAATATTATACCAATAAGAGAAGGGCAGGGTCAGGAAAGCCAGGAACACTTGCAGGGGATTTTTTCAAACAGCTCCGTTTTGGTCATTCACATAAAGGTAATACTAAGAAATGACCTTCTGCGTGCAGAAACCTCGGTCTGCCTACACAGTGTTATTCCTCCTGTCCTAGAGCTCTTCTTCAGCACCCTTTGGACCACAGGAGAGGATACTGTTAAGTGTATTCAAGCATGTGTATTGTACAGAGGCATTTTTGTGAGATGAAGCCTGTTGGTCAAGAGCAACTCCAAAGCGCGTGCTTGGCTGAGGTTCCCAGCTGGGCAGGAATGCTGGAGCGAAGTTTCTCTCTGTGTATTGATGTGGTAGTTTGCTCGGTCTTCGGTGCACCCGCTGAAAGCCAGTGACTCGCTTTAGCGCCATTGATTACACAGGGTGCACAAGGACTTAAAAGGTTTATAGAGCCGTTCATCCCCGGCAAGCTTACAAATAGGGGGTCTGAGTCTGTTCTTCTCTTGGTTAGTGGTAGTTCCTCTCTGAGCACTTACCAGGGTAAGGTTACCTGGACAGGTTACCTGGAACTAGAGAGAGAAAGAACAGGAGCTTTCCTGGATCGTTAATGCTACCTAGCTCTTTATGGCACGATGCACTGAGCTTTGCAGTGCTGCAGCCCCAGTACTTGGGCTGAGTCTCTGTTCCTCCCAGCCTCATACTGAGAATCCTGTAGTTCATGGCACAGTACTGCTTGTCCCCGAGTGAACCATGCAGGGGTCTCCATCTAAAAATATTAATATTCACTATTACCTGCTTAGCAAGCCCGTTTTTCCACCTGTGTGTCAAAAAGTTGCTCGGTGTCAACTGCTGCCTTTGTTCACCCCTATCAGGGGAGCAGCAGAAAGACAAAGACGATTAAGACCTTTCGTAATTGGAAATGGAGAGAGAATTTTCCGACACAGCATGCAGTTACCTCTGCTGGAATTCGTCCAGGGTGCTCTGGTTAACACAGCTACCCTTCCAACAAGTAAAATGGGATCTTTAGCTGTGCAGAGTGCTTGGATTCTTTGAGTTTACATCTCAAACGCCTACTAACCAGGAGCACTGTGCAGCCCACTAAATCATCGGTAACCCTACCCGCGTCACCTCGGTGTTACTTGGAGTCCGTTCTGTCGCATTCTTACCAGCCCGCTGTGCAGCTTGCAGCAGTCGGAGCATTTCCAGGAGCACAGAAAAGAGGCTATGGTTACAAACAATTTTTATAATCTAGAATTTATACATTGAACACTGTAACTGGCATCATTTAGAAGTACTAACTGCTAAAACTGCTAGCTTTCAAAACAGAAAAGCAAGGCTTAACACTTGCTTAGTTATAGAGATACTTCAAATGCAAAGTGAGGCTTTCCTTGTTTGTGTGTGGAAGCGTAGTATTCAAGATGGGCTTTGTTCGGAGCAGTATATGTTCTTTAGAATTAGAACCAAGAACAAAATGGGTTAATATGCACATACAAATGCGTATACGCACATGCTATGCTTGATGCCATGTAAGGAATTTAAAACCATGGAAAATCACCCTGAGAGATTTCAAAATAGCAACAAAAAATTCAGATTGCTTAATTTTAAAACCTGGCTATTATTTGTCTTAAATAGCAGACTCAGCTGTGGGCTTTTACAAATCCTAAAAGATATGCAGGATTTCATACACCTACAAAACCCATTTTTTGTTAGTAATGGCTTTCTGATTAATTGCATATGTTCTATACTCACAAAGTTGAAGAGTATTTGAGTGCTTGAAATTATGAGCACTTCAGCAAACCAGTGAAGATATCTGCAATGTAAACTTTACACATACATGGTCTGCCCTGCCAATGACCTTAATCTTATTCTAGCAGGGGAACACAGCATGTAATGCAGTCAGTGTTAGCTTTTTCCTGATCCCTTTTTAAGCACATACTAATAACCGTGTAAGTGTAGATGCTGTGATGGCTCAGGTCACTAGAGGATCTAATGAATTAAAATCGCTTGACCTCGGAAGAAGGTGCTTCTTTGAACAGGTAACACTCGAGAACCCACATCTCCTATACCAGCCTGTATCCCAAGGGTTTTATAACACTTAAAGAAGAATACGAGGGCTAGGGCACCACTAGGATTTCTATCTATTTATTGACTGTATGCATGCTATGCTGGGAGAGTTGGTTTGCCCAAGAGGACATAAATGACTCCTTTATTTTTCATTTGTGCTTGCTTAATATCCATGCTGTGGTTTATATCTTCATATTTTTTGGTAGCTGTAGAACTGTGCTTCGTAGTACTCAAAGTGGTTTTAAGAAAAAGTATCTACAATTCTGACTTAAGAAGTCATACTTTGCCAGTAAATTAAGTTATGGAGAGAAATTGGCGTCGCAGGTTTACGTCTCTGCCTTTCCACGCGTTGCAGATTGGCGCGGTATCGCAATAAATGAAGCATCAAATACACTACTGTAGCCGGTCCCAGAGACCGTGAGGTTATCCTTTTTACAGCTTTACTTAGCTAGGTCTGTCCTCAGTTTGGGATGTCTGCTTGGTTGTGTTTTGGGAGAGCCGTTCGCTCCTGCTTCCAAATGCCCAGTGCCCTTTCATTCCATTTGCTGGTACGTGTCTCTTCAAGGTGTTTCTATTTGGGTGGGTTTTTAACTTAAAG
Organism: Anhinga rufa; assembly: GCA_013400875.1. Taxonomy (NCBI): domain Eukaryota; kingdom Metazoa; phylum Chordata; class Aves; order Suliformes; family Anhingidae; genus Anhinga; species Anhinga rufa. Next base: position 13,912 of record VZTV01055261.1, read on the forward strand.
AAAAATGGTTCCAATATCAATGAAAGAAGTGTTTTGTATAACGAAACAAGTTTAACACTTAAATTTAACTGCATACTGCACGGATCCTGCAGTGCAGGGAATCGGCTACGCGTTGCTCTTGTTGGCTAACTCTGATTTAGTGCTGATCCGAAGGAGAGGAATTCTTCTGTGGCCCACAGCGTGCTCCGCTGGCTCGTAGCTCGCTGCTGAAAGGTGCAGAGTAACTCCAGTAACAGCTTTTGCAGGTGTTTCTCAGAGTCACGCAGACTTCCAGTGCGCTCATGTGTAGGTCCTAGCAGAGTAACTGCCCAAGGGTCTATTTGTGTGTTTATGTTGACAGTGCCTGCTATTTGCTGCCCCGTCCTTATTCTGCTGCTACTTAACTGAATTGTAAGGGCTCTGCTCTGTAACATCACTTGCGGTATAGATAGCCCGCGTATGGAGACAACTCTTCTGTGCTTAGCTCTTGGAAAATGGGAATCGGCTATCGTGGAGATGGGGGCTGCTGCGTTGTGATGGGTACAAGCTGAAGAGGCTTGGGGTTGCTCTAGCAGGTACAGCTAGCGTGGGAGCCCTGGGCTGGGTGGGATCGGTGGCAGGAGAGAGCGTCCTCACTCCGGAGGCAGCTCTGCAATTTGTGCAGGGATGTTCCCCTGCAAGCAAAAGGGGACTCTCTGGCTGCCGCGTCAGAAACCTGTCCCCGAGAGGCTGGCGCTGCTGTCTGCGCCGGTCAGCGGTGTCCCTGCTCGCGTGTCTCGGTGCATCCCCGCACAAGAAGCGACAAGCCTCCTTCGTCTCTTCGTGCTGTGGGTAGTGTTCCCTTTTTGGGAAAGGGAGAGGAAACTTTTCCTGAGAAAAGTGGTCCTTGGCTTGGGGCCGGTGCTGCTAGTGTATCGTGCAGAGCTGATCTCTGTTAGAGTTTTCATAATTGAGAGGTGCAGGATATCGTGGTGTTTGGCATAGGAGGGATAAACACATATTGCTCTTTGCACAACCACATAGACCGTCGACTTGATCAGATGCTGATTTTCTTTTTTTACCCCTGACTCACTCCACAAGTCTCTTGAAAAATTAACTTCTGGAAACATAACTGAATACTTCATAGAAACTCCCTTTATCACTCCTATGGGCAAATTTCATTGACTTGGAATTTAAGAGCTAATTCTGCTTCTTAAGTTATATTCTCTTCAATTCACATTGGCAGCTAATGAAATAGGAGAACACTAAGGAAATAATTAAATGTTGTGCAATTAGGGCTACAGCGCATCAGGATACAAATAAATACAAGCCAATATATCCTTTCAGGGATTAAACTTGTCTGTATTTTGTAGCCTTTGATCGGTGCGTACCACAAACTAACATCTTTCAGAGCACGATTGCCCGATCCCAGGACCCCGCGTAACTCGCGTGCACGGAGGTACGGTACGTGTCGGGTCAAAAGCTGCAGGGATATGCTGATTGCAGGTATGTGAAATAACCGTCGGAGGAGAGAAAGCAAGGTCCAGTTCTATCCTTGGATTATACTTGTTTATTGCAGGTGTCTTTGAGCTTCAGATGGGTTACAAATTTATCCTGAATTCCTGCAACAGATATGGGTTTGAAAAAAGCAAAGCAGTAAAGAAATGTTCAGATCAAATGTTCGATATATTTTCTTTCTCCTGAAACAGGCTTGTGGCTCGTGGGCTGTTTCTGCCTCTTCCATTTTGCAGAGTGCTCTCTGGTCTGCTGGACCGTTGTTTGGAAAGACCTTTTCGAAGTCGGGAACAGTGATGCTTACCAAAATATTATTAGGTTAATTCCAGCCAAGCTAGCTTTCATGAGAGGTCCCTGACGTTGAGCAAACCTGTTTCCTTCGCTAGGATGTGTCAGTTAGAAACACCAACTGCAAGGATTTCTTATGTTCTCACGAAAAAGGAAGGAAACAGCTGGTAAATGTTTCACAGATGGTAAAGCTCTTGGCATCTCTCAGGAGAGGGCCACCCATACAGATGGCTCATTATTTTAACATTTGGATTTTCATCTTATTAAAACATCTTTTTTTTTTTTTTTCTGGTTTTATTTAGCATCATAAATTCTCTTACACTTTAGTTAACAACTCGGTGATTTGGGGGAAGTGTGTGCGCTATAAGGAACATCATTTGGCTAAAACACGTATCTGCATCATTATTCTCAGCTCTGATGTGTAGTGAGTGGACTCGAACCTGATTAAAAATACCAAATGCAAGCAAATGCTTGGAAATATGACTTTATCAAGCAAAGGTCAGCTGAGCCTGTATAGAAGCTGAATTATTCAGCAAATGAAGAAATGTACTGAGCGAAACAAGCAAACATTTCTATCTTGGGCATTACATCGATTAACGCTACCACGCTTTCTGCATACGCCATAATAGACAGGCACTGCATGGGCTGAGTGTCAGTAAATGTTTCGTGTTTATAACATCGCTACATACAAAATACCACTTTTAAAAAGATCTGGTCAATAACCCAATGATACTCGGGTTTTTCGGAAATGTTTGTAAAATGCTGCATTTGTAAAGGCAGTTCCACCTTGCGTTTGTGATGGCACGTGCAAATAGGCGGCATGTCTAGCATATGTCGTACATAAATCCCCGCTCCACGCACAGTTTAATAAATATCATTAGTCCCATTTGGCTTTATGGCAGGGGGAGGGGATGGAAACGGTGCCGAAAGGTGGCAGAACCTGCCCTGTGTGGCAGAGGAAATGGGGGCAGTCTTACATTGAGCTTGGATGTTCTGGCTTCTGGCCTTAGTACCTTATCTCACTTGCTCCCTTGGTACTAGCCGGCCTCTTCAGTAGCTGACGCTGGGCACATGTGTGGTTTGAAGAAGCTGAGGCAGAGGCGTTTAGCCCTTTCTGCAACACACAGCAAGAGATAGAATAGGAGAGAGCGTGGGGGAGAGAAGGAAGGAAGAGGAAGTCCTGCATGTAACGCCAAATCTTTGGCCTCCGTGTTTTTCAGAGATCTTTTTAAGTTTCAGCATAGCCTCCATATGAAATTACTAAAACATAGGCTCGTGGTGTAAATAGGGACCAACAACAGCACAGATTGCCATGTGGATCAGCCTATAAAGATTAAAAAGTAGCAATTGATGCATGTCCTACATCTGCCTAGTAAGTCTCGTTATAGTCTCAACCAAGATACGCACTGCCTTAAATACTCTGGGTTCTCTATGATTAGGCTTGTTCTCTGCAATTTTGTTTTAATTAAAAATTAAATAATCAGGAGTGGGAAGAAAGAAACCTAAGTCTTTTTCTGCATTTGTATGTGCAGCTCCCTGTTGATCCCAGTAGGTTCTATCAACAGCAAAGATTTGACCCAAAAGCTAACTACAAATATCCCATTAATAAATACAGGGACAGATTTGTAGCATGTAAATCACTGGAGCTCCACTGATGCCAGCGTAGTTATGCTGATTTACATCACCTGAAGAGTTGGCCTGTGGAATTCACATTTCTTCTGAGATCAAAGATGTGTCAGCAAATGGTAAACTTCATTTGTATTTTTCAGCCTTCTAATTTAAAAATAGCCAAATTGATTTATTATTAAACGGCTGGGCTCTTATGGCGAGACTTTATATGCCACATTTCAGCCAGACGCCACTCTTGCAGCCAAGCTGTAAATCCTTCCAAAATGGGGTTTTTAGCTGAAATGCTGAAAACTCTGTAATGCTTGTGGGTACTGCCGTGTCATATTTATAATGGATGGGCTAATCTAACCATATCCTAAAAAATGAAAGGCCTGAAGGGCTGGATGGCTCGGAGGGTTGGCAGAATTGCCAACTTAAATTCAGTCATAGCCAGAAGTGACAAAGTTGTTACCATTTTTGGAAGCCTATGAGATGAGTTGGTGAGGCTCAGTCAATTTGTTGTCTTTGTCTCCTTTGAGAAGTCAAAGAATGAGTGAGCCATGGAAGAACCTGGTGTTCTAGCTAGAGGCTTTTGACTCTTGGTTTACGTGGCACTGCAGCTGGTACCTCCCAGAAGTCCTGCAAAGGTACCCTCAGGGGCTGTGCTCATGGGCTGGGGGGCTTTTGAGTGTTTAGCGTGGATGCTCTAGGTAGTGACTAACTTGACATGCAACGTTCATCAGCCGTGGAATGGCTGCTGTACTATGGAGAGGGGAGAACTTCCAATATCCTTCCTGACCTGCTTCCAGGCTCTGCTGTACTGTTTATTAGTAAGTTTTAATAGATGACTCGATTTAGGTGTCTAAATATTGTAGGACACTCATCGGAAGTGTCCAGAACTGTTGATCCTACTAGGAGCACAGCAAGCTTAGATTAGAAGGTATTTTGGAGCTCATCTGGTACAACCTACCTGCCCAAAGGAGGCACTAGCTTTGAACTTAGAGCCAACCTTGAAGTCAGATCAGTTTGTTCAGGAAACTCAACAGAGTTTTGATTACCTCAGTGGATGGAGATTTTGCAGCCTCTTTGGACAATGTTTGCATTGCAATGGTGATTGAGCAAGTGGACTGAGGAAGGGAAGATATATTTCAGTGTGTCCTTTTGCTTGGTTTCCTGTGAAAATAAACAAAATGCAATAATACTACTGGTGGGTAATAAATTTAAGCAGATATCAAAAAAAAACTGTTAGTGCTGATGCTATGAGGGATAACAGGGCTTCTGTAATTTGGGTGAAAATCAGTGGCCAAAGGGAGGGGGAAGAGAGAACGCTTGAAGGACAGGTGGTTGTATAGACTTATTGGGCATAAGGAAAGTGGGGAATCCTTTGCGGATGCTCCAGCAGCAGGGGTAGCTTCAGGTGGGTCTTGCAGCCTCTTGCGTTTCAATTGACTACAAGATAGAAATCCATAAAAAGCAGGCTTTGTTAGGTCTTGTCATGTAAGTTGTTAGTGTCTTTTTTTTTTTTTTAATGTCTTTAATTGCAGTGTTTAGTGTTGATAACTAAAGAGGCACAATCTCTAGCTGAGACTGAACGCTGTTTTTTTACCATTGACATCTTTATTTGCAAGTCTAAGGTTTGGGTGTACTGTATGCTCTGAGAAAGGGCATAGTGGAAATGAAGTGAAACAGGAAGTGAAATAAGGGAAAGACTTATTTTGTCTCCTTAGGGCTTGTATTTGCAGCAAATGAATGCCACCATTAATTTCAAGCTCTTCTAAAATGAGGTTTTCTAATCATGCAGGGTAACGGGTATTCTAATGGACTCCTACTTGACCATAACACAAAACCAAGTAGTGAAATGGGAAAATAGCTAATGAACCACACGATATAAAATGCATACTTTTTTTCTTGGGACTTACTGCTCCGAAGCGTCACTGAAATTGTTTGGTAGGAGTCGCATTAGGAATGTGAGTGAGTGTGTCCAGACGACGTTAGTGTTAAACCGTTTTGAACTGTATGGCCCTTTTTGCTCTATACGAGAGGTTACTCGCAAAGCAGCAGAACTGAGGAGAGGCTTTGCGCTGTACACGCGCGTGGTGCAGTGTCTTGTGGCGGCGGATCGTCATTGCTGCAAACAGGCTGCAGGAGAGGATGGACCTTTATATAATAGAGTTGTTTTGTATTTGTTTTACCCTTCAGAAACGTGTACCCTAATTTTGTGAAGGCTTAGATGTTATTAGCTTGCAAGGGAGTGTGGATTGCATCTCTGAAATCTAATGTGGGCATGGGGGCTCTCTTTTTGATCATTATAGGGTATGAGTGTTTTGTAATTCTTCTAGTGCAAAAGAAGCTGTTTGGTGACAGGCATCAAGTCAAATTCCTGCAAGAGGCTGGCAGCAGAATACATTTGTCTATTTAACTGCATGCAAAACACTTGTCAAGACAGATTCTGGTCCCCTCTCCTAAGCAGGGACTCTCGCTACCTTGTGTTCCAGATAACCTGGCAGAGAGAGGCTAGTGCAGAAGCACATGCTGAGCTGTTAGCAGGACTCTTACCATGTCTCTGGTTCTGGCATCTGCCAGATAGAAACCTCGCTAGCACTTTGTGAAGGGAGAAAAATGAAAGGCAGAAACATTCACATCTGGAGATAGGCTAAAACAGAACAGTCTTTCTTAAGACCCTCTAAAGAGATGACGGGTTGTCTTATTCTTTAATGCATTTGCCACCATGTTGCCACGTTTGGTGGGAAAACACAGGGATAAACGACTTCCTTTGGGAGAGGACAGAGGGTGAAAGACTGTAGGAAGCGTGGTGTCGGTGAGACTGCTGAGCCTGCATGGGTGGTGGGCAAAGGAAGCTTCATTTCCAGGCTTTTGTTCTCAGCTCCCCCTCTGAAGGAGGAAATGAGTTCTGCTTTGCCCCCTCCCGCTGTACTTGGATGTGATCTAAGAGTTTTCCTTATTTGGTGGCTTTGGAAAGTGCTATAAACCCTTTAAAAAGTAAAGGTGTAGAAGCATGGGGCTGAGGTTGTTACTCATTAATACTACTGTTCTAATTATGGCTTTGTTCTCTTTTGGACCCTCTCTGCTATTAAAACTGCTTATCTTCATGCTGTGCCTCTCTATTTATACTTGGCATCTCCGTCTCCCCATACATGTTACCCTTCTTCCCATTCCCCTCACTGTCGTCTCCTGTTGTCTTGACTCCTCTGCTTCCTCCTGTGTGTATTTCTCCCTGCCCCTTTGCCAATTCAGAAGTGTTATTCTATCATTTCAAGTGCTCCAAGCTACCTCTGGGGCCGTCTCCTCCTTTAGCACTAGCTGACCTTTTCTGAAAGCCAGCCTCACCTCTTCAGCATCCAGCTTCAGAGGCTAAAGAGACAGGCAGGCTTTGGCACGTGATGGTCAGCTCCGGCAGAAGTGTGTATGTGTTTTGGAAGGGGAGGAGGGAAAGATGGGATGGGGCTGAAGTAGCTGAAAATGATGAACCTGTCACAAACCTCATCTCTGAGAACTGCAGAAACATTGAAATATCCTGAAGAAGAATAAACCCCCACCCTTGAATTCATCCCTTTGTCCAACCTGTGGTTTTACAGAATTCCTGCTTGCTGTGTTGTCAAGGCGCAGATGCTTTGTACTGCCTTTTTGTTCTTGTTTCAGCGTTGAGAAATCTGTGCTATCTTAATTATTAACCTGTTATGCTTAAGTTTCATTACCTATATATTTTTTAATGTCTTCTATTGAGGTGACAAATGAAAGTGGTAGTTCTGCCACCGCTGCAGTGCTTTAACTCCAGACTCTGCACTTGCTGTGTGCCTGTAGTAATGACTCCCATAAAAGTCCTTTGATTGTTCTCTGATGCAAATTGAGATCAGCAATAATGTACAATTCTCCTTATAACAATTGTATACTGCTCAACTTCTTTGGACACCTTATTGAAGCATAAGTCAACGTTAGGATAGGTTAATAAATACCATGGTAAAAATTTAAACACTTGCAGAAAGCATACATCCCTCTGTGGTGCTGCTTATGGAAGAAGCAGAACAAAAATGTTGTCTTTCACTCAAATAGCTTGCTTCGGTGTCCCCCCCCCCAGTCCCCCCAGAAAGGGGCTAGGCTCAAAGGGAGATGTGGTGGTGAGGGTAAAAAGGACTCAAACCACAACAGCTAGCTACTATTACAATCTGTAAGTCATCCTCACTGGAGTCAGGGCTGAATCCCTGTGCCTGCCTGTCTGCTGGGCGCTTTGAGGTTACAGCTGAGCTATTCCAGCCTATTTGCGCGTCCACCAGCTACAACAATGGAACTTCAGTGAAAATAAGGCTGCTAAAAATTTGCATTTCCTTTTTCAACTCTTACGAATCTGATGGAGGGAGAATGTTGGTAGAGATGATGTGAGTAAGGAAGCATGAGGTTTTATTCCCTGGCTCTTGCAGGTATGCCTTGGATTTATCACTGAACTCTGTGCCTGTTTCCTGACTGAATTGCTCCACTTCACTGTTACAGCAGAGCGTTGGGAGAATTAATTTGGTAATGTTTGTAAAGTGCAAATGCAAAATAATAATAATTATCCTCTTATAGCCCCTTGTTTGTATATCCACTTCCATGCAGAAATGCCCTCAAATTGAGTAAACATACACAGATGAGCATTAAAATAAACCTGTCAGGAGCAGAGACTCGACAGCCCACGTCTTGCCGTCACCCTTTGTCACGCTCACCCTTACGCGTTCAATATCCACCCAAGGCCGTTCGTCTGCATTTGGGCTGGGGCAGGAGTTCTGAGCTTCTGTCTAGCTTTTTCCTTTGTTGCTCAGCTCTTTGTTTGCAGAGCTCCTGCGTGCTCAGAAGAACTCAGCTATAGCCACAGCATCTTGGAAAAAACCCACTGTTTGGTCCTTTTTATGAATGCTCTAAATATAACTATAGAAGCAAAACAATACAGTCGGATAAACAAAGAAATGCAGGCAGTGTAAGCAAAAGCCTCTTCAGCAGGTCTCAAGTCAGCCAGTCTGCCTTTCTTTTGTATGTTTTAGCTAACAGCCCATTGAACTATCAATGAGAAAAAAGGGAATAAAGATTTAACGTCACTGCTCTTTTAAAGATATTAATACTAGTGTAAAAGGTTGATGTAAAGGACTTAAACCAAGGATGCTGAGCTAGGGCTGCTGGTTTCCTTGAACGTTCCCTGAAGAGCACTTACGGAATAGGGTGCTCGGAGCCGCTGGGTCATCTGTGGTGGTGGGCTGTGTGACACTGAGGCAAGGCTGCTCTGAAGGGATTGAACTGGGTTAAACCACTCCCGTACTCTTGGTACAACCTCTGCTTGTATCTTAACTTCCTATACTGTCCCTGCCATCGTACCCCGCCGTCGTACTTGTAGCTGCAGAGCGAAGCAGACCCAGGAAGTGACCTGGCTGAAAAACAACCTGGCCAGGAGGAGGGGGGGGATAAAAAGGGTTGGTTTTAGTTTCCTGAACTCGTTTGCCCTGCGGCCACATCAGTAGCCAGGCTGCAGCGGAGGCGAAGGTGAGGGGTGCTTAAGCCACAGCTGCCACCAGGAAACTTCTGGTGGAACTGCAAACTCGCCAACCAGTCTCGGGGCACAACCTCACTCCCAGTAGCAACATAATACTTTTACAGCAGAATGAGGGACACAAACCTCATTTTCTGATTTCCCTTTGCTACTTTGGTGGCTAGCCCGTGACTTGCAAGAAGACAAGGTAAAACTGGGGGTAGAGGGAAAAACATGTATTAGCTTTTAAATACAAGCAATATTGTTGCATGTTAGCGATGCATTTTAAATGATCTAGTTGAATAAGTAACGAAGGACGTAATTCTGCAAAGCATTGCTCTGTGCTGGCAGTTCTTGGAGTGTCAATAAAGGGGTGGAAGGTTGAACCCAGGGACTGAACTGCTCATAAAATACACAAGACTTTTAGAAGCACTAAATGTTGGTCGTCTTTTCCATTAAACTTAATGGGAGCAGAGTTAGGCCTTTCCCGAGCGCTTCTGAAGATCCCAGTGACGGGGCAGTCAGCATTTCTCATGCAGGTTGGGCAGCAGGCATGAGTCTGTAACTGTGTTTCCCCATGGAAGCCTCTGGTAAGTGGATCTGATGCATAATACGTTGTAAATAGCAGGTTGCTGTGGCTGCACAACAAATGCATTCAGTAATTGAGATTTTAAACATATATCTGTTGTCTTATTTGGCCCCTTGGAAGCTCTGGCCTGAGTGGTTCAGCATTGATGCTGGGTGGTACTGTGTTCCTTTAGAGTACGAACTCGTGCCAAGAGGATAAATCCATAGTGCGTGCTGGTGCCATGCAGGGAACATGCTGCACAGTCCTACTAAATCATAAAAAAACTAGATTACATATGCCTTTAAATTTCTTTGCTATTTAAGAGCCTACCTGAGGATTTTCTGAAGTGATAAGTAGGTGATAAAATAACAAGTAGGGCTGGCTTTGGATGCTGTCTGGCACATGCAGAACAGTATTTTGTTAGTGAGCACCTGAGCAGTGGTTGTATTTGAGGGAGACAACTTCTGAAGGGCGCTGCGGGGCTACCACAGCCCTGCCTCTGAGGTCTGTGTGGCTGTAAGGGGAGACAGCAGGCACAGGGCCTGTGCCGCTGAGGAATGGGTATAATGCACAGGTGAGGCTTAAGCTTCATTTGAGACAGGACCTTCTATAATAGAAACATGGAAAGAAGGAAGACCCCATTAGCTGCCTCCACCTGCAACAGATACGTTCTTGGTGACAATCTGAGCATGCTGAATCACGCCAGCAGTGCGTGGCAGTGCCTTGCATGGAGATTGGCAAAGGGGGATATTGCTCCCTAAAATAGCACGTCTTGACATTCTACACGGCAAAGGCCAACTCTATATTACTGCACAACAAATGCATTTGAATAACTGATTAGCGTTCCTGTAACATTCAACTTCTGTTCTAAATTATACTAGAAGCTAGGGATTTAGGGAAGTTGGTCCTTTAGGGTAGCTCTAAATATCCTTTTTCTTCTGCCTCTTTATTAAATAAATGGAAGCTTTCCTCCATGTCAGTCCTTTTTTTCTGTTCACTGAGCAAAAGAAATGGTGTGCGAGGTCTGAGGCTGGAGAACTGAGCTCCTTTGGAGCTGGTAGCTTTGTAACGGGTCAAGGGGCACAAGAGAAACCTCTGGCAAATTGCTGACATGGGAGAACTCCTAGGGGTTACCCATCTGGCTATGGAGCCCATGTTTCTGCACCTGCCAGAACAAGGAACGTGCTGGGGTTGAGACAGGAGAAAGGGAAGTAAATACAGTTGGCAAAACATCCAACACATCAGGAGGAGCATCTCCCATGCTGCGCGTGCTGTGCAAACGTTGGCACTGGCCTGGAAATCGGAGAAGCGTAACTGCTTCCCTGGAGGACTCTGATGCTTTGCTTCACCCTAAATTTGGCCCGTTATTAATATCCCCTATCTCCCTTGCAGAAAAGATCCATCGCTTTCTATGTCATTTCTTATTTAGGATAATGCCATCTGATGTGTATGGGATGGGCCCATAATTAGTATGGCTTCCTTTTAAATCCTTGACCAGCTACATGAGAATGATTTAACTTCCTCTCCTCACACCTGATTTATCTGCCTCTCTCTCTAGGCAACTAGAGGAAAGTTTCCTAATCAGAGCACTATTTCCATGTGAACATTTACCCAAAGTAGAACCCAGTGTGCGAGCGTTTTCTACTGATGTAAAACCTGCTGGTTACAGAATTCAATCTAAAGTGTTCTTGGCTAATCATTAATTCATCTGCTTGCAATTCATTCATCTTTATTTCACCATTTACTTAATGAGTATAATAGGGAGCATCAAAATCTAAAGACTGATCATTTTTTTTAAGAGCAAGCATCTGATGATAATTAATTAATAGTAGTGACAACAATAACCTTAATTTTCCAGGTATTCCCCAAAGAGAGCTGTATTTTAATTATAGTTGCCACAAGGACAAATTAAATCTCATGGATTCAAGCTTTGGTTTATGGCATTCACTTCACGAGAGGAAGGAGAAAGCTATCTTCATGTAAAAATAATCTGAATTTTTTTTGGAAGCTCCTACAAATGGCAGAGATGAAGAGAAGATAAATACTGCTGATGATATTTGGTATGACATTGGCAATTCTCAGAGGGACTCCACAGTGTAGTGTGCCAGTGTAGATGTTCTTTGCTTTTATGAAGGTGACAGACTTGACCTGTCATGTACTAGTTACACCCCGGACAGACTAGAAATGTCACAAACTGCTAACAGTTACTACATAAGATATAAAAGCTTCTCTTTGGAAAGCTGTGGCACTTAAAAGGGTGGGGGGCAAGCCACCTTCCTACTCTAAGGCGGCTTGTTTTTTGGTTTTTTTACTCTGTCCTCCCATATGACAGTATACATACCAGAAATTATTGGGGGCAGAAAAGGCAATTTTAGCAAGCTTAAAAATGCTAGATTAAATAAACCAGTGGCAGTTAATAGATACAGCGTTTTGTTACTATTTCAAAGGCTTTGTGGGGTGTGGGACTGGGAGAACTGTCAAAGAATTTCTTACACGTAAAGAAGATGCAGATATTAGGATGGCGTGTGACTAATTCTGTACTGATTTACCCCGGTGAGCATTTACTCTACGAGCACTTCAGTTGCTGTAACTCCGCTGTGCTGGGCTTAGCTTAACTGGGCTTCTCCAGTTTAAACTTAAGCTGGCACGCAACTGGGAGGCGTCGGTTAGTAGACAGATGTTTATGCATGTGTCTCACCCTGGATAAAGCTGTGTGCTCGATACAAACGCAGCACGTGTGCGCACGTGAAATACTGGTCCAAGATCTGAACTCCTACGTAGGGCTGAATTCTGCCCTTCAGAGAGCTGTGCCCAGCCTGGTGAGCACACCCATGTGTTGAGCTCCCAGTTCTGCCTTAGACCCACGTAGATGTTGGATACTGGTGCAGACTGTGTTTCTACAGCAGCCAGAGGCAAATTCTGTTCTTGGAGTTGGTGCATGCCCCTAGGCTTTGTGGCTCTACAACCTTGTTCTGCACTTGGCTGGGGAACAGCCACCATATACAGTGTTAAAATTGCAGGATCTCTTTTCAAGATGTAAGTATTTTGTCTGCAAAATGTTATATTATCAAGCTTCCTGATGAGTGAGAAGCTTTTATTTGTCCTTTACTAGCTGTTTTTATAGAATGATCTAAGGTTAGGGGTGAAAATGAGACGGAAATTATATGGCTTCATGTCGGTGAATATGTCATCAAAACTTTGTTTCAGCAGACGGGGAAGTAAAACAAGTAAGTATCTGGTCAGTTTGAATTCACTCTTAACTTCAGCTTGAAGAGCTACTTAAAGTTTCTAGGCTGTTAATGTTTGGGTTTGCTGTTATTTTACATGGCTCTTTGTTTTTCGAGGAAATTCAGCTCAAAGCAAACACTGAATCTGGCTTGCCCACCCCAAATATGCAGTCATGTCTTAGTCCATATCTGAAGTGCTTCTGCGGCGCAGATGATTACTGCATGAATCATGTGTTCTTTGTAGGTTGGTGTACAGTGTAAAATGCTACCCTGTTCTAACCCCACTGCAAAGAACTGAGTGAGTCAACTGACACAACCCTGAGCACAGCGTACCCTGCTCTGCAGCCCCCGGCTGCTCGTGAACGCCGTAGCTGATAGCTACCTTGGTTCTTTGTGTGTATATTTGACTACGATAACATTGTCTAGTAAAGATAAGCTGTTAGACTCACCCTCAGGAAATTTTACTCAGATTGTTTTGATCTTAAAGTCAAATCTGCTTGGATCAGACCCTTCCGGGGTTGACTTTGGTGAAGTTCGATTTATTACAATAGAGCTGCATTATTTAAAGATATCACCTCCAGTCTTCAAAGTCAACAGCTGCTGCATTGGAGGCAAGCATTGGTAATTGATGATTGAAATACTAGCTGGTCATAGAGGGATGTGTTTACCAAAATATAGCTCAAGTTTGCCCTTGCTTCTTTATGCTTCCAGGGGGCTTTTCACTTGCTTATCAGTTGATCCTATTTTTTGCTGGACTATTGAGCAAGCCCCAGCAATATTCCAAATCCTGAGCAACAATTAATCTAGTTCACCTCTTGAAGTAAAAGCTGCCACTTCAGACTAGTGCCAGTCTGAAGCCTGTTGATGCTGGACCCTCCCACTGTGTCATTTCATAGTTGCGGGTCTTTAACCTCCATTAAACTGAGTTCTTTTTTCCCTCCACAGACTAAGTAGTTCTCAGGCAAGTCTTAAGTTTTTTTTCTTGCCTGAGTCCCAAGTGAAGGAAACTGTTTCTGGCTGTCATTTCTAGGAAGAAAGAATGCAACTACCTCTGTGGGGACAGAGAAATGCTTTAAGCAAGTGGTAATGGGAATATCAACGTTAAAAAGGTTAAGGGAATCTTAAGAGAGCCCTGGACAGAAGGGTTTTGATGGGAACTCGTTTCCCCTGTCTCCCGTAATGCTGGGAGACCCTACAGGAGAAAGGAGATGCCCAAAGAGAATAGTTGCCGGATTGCTTTGGTAAGGATGCTGAAACCGCCAGGAAGCAGGTTAGGGATTTGCCCAGAATCAGTTAAAACTTAGGGGTGCTTCTCTCTTTCTGTAGTTTCTGGAGGATGTTGGAAATACCTGAAGATTGGGCATTCTGAAGTGTTTGCTGACAACTTTGCTATTTGGGGAATATCCTTCTAGTTGAAAACGACACCAACTGAAGTTATTTCAAGTCATTTTTATTAACGTATCAGCTACCCTCTACCTTCTCTCACGTATGCTGACTCGAGTGTGAGATAACCTGGGATCCGATTGCTCTGTCTTGCTCTTGATCTGATACCACTTCCACGACTTGACGTTGCGGAAGCCTCTTGGTGACTGCAGCGAGAAGCAGAGCAGCAGCTCTGGGCATTTTCTGAAAAACTAGGATATTTCTGTAGGTTCCTCTTGGAGTATTATACTTTAAATGAAGTATCAAGGAAAGTATGTTCTGGGAAAATAAGTGTGTAATGACTATTAAAACTGCCTGTGAGGTGCTGTAGGACCTTTATCACTTTTTATGTATAAAAATAGCATTTTTAGAAGCAGAATGGCCATAAAGGATACATTGGTAATGTCAGTCTCTGCTGCCTTGTAATACCCAGCACATTAGAACTGCAGGGAAGCTATGCATAATCTTGACTTTCCCTTCTTTCTTGCCTTTTAAAATAGACACTCAAGGAAAAGAGTCCAGCATCCGCTTAAAGGAAATGTAGAGCTAGTGATTAGCACTGGCTCAGCTTTTAGCACTTTGTTGAAGGTACCTACTGGTCTCAAGAGGCGTGACAAGCTATTTTCATTCTCTAATTTACAAGAGAGATGAAATGTGCAACCCGCTACGCATTAGGTAGTGGTGAATCTGCAGTTTAAGCTCTCAGTCTTTGCTCTGTCAAAATTTTTCTTGGGGAAGAAAATTCCCACGTAAAGACTTTGGCATCATAGTCCAGCTGCTATTGTCTCAAGAGCAGGTAGCTTGCTTTCTTATTAGCAACAGCGTTTATGTAGTAGATGCCTAAGTAATTTAGGGATAACGAGGAAAGGAAAAGTCATCAGTTATTACGAACACGTCAAGGTTGCTTATTTTATTTTTCTTCCTGAATTCCACATGTGACAAGCAGCGTCATGACATGTCGGGTCAGGCTGCATCAATCATGTCCTCTTGCATTACATCACGTGTGCGGGATGGTGGAAGCAGGAGACTGAGGGAACAATTTTTTGTAGCTTGAATGGGAGAAAGAGGGTTGGGGAAAGGGAGGAAACTTAAGTCAAGCACAGGATTTATTTTTTTTTCCCTGAACAGATGGCCAGCCCACCCACCATCAGGTGAAGTCAGATAGGGCTGGGGATACAAACCTAATCAGATGGATTGTTATTTCATAATGCTGTAAGAACCTAAGATGCAAAAATGTGCTAGCTTCAAGAGGGAAAGACTTTCAGTTTAGAGTGGGAAAAACTTTTGATGGAATTCTCCAGTCTCTGGGTGGAGAATCCAGTTTGGATATTTGCAGAATTTTCTGAATTTAAGCAAAACTTTTAGACCCTATAGAAAAAGAAATCTGAAGGGGAGAGAATTCTTTGAAAAGTACTCTTCATTTTGTCCAAAGCCCTTTCTATTATACACAATAATTTTAAAAAGTAAAATATCATTGATGTTGAAATTAACTTATCTTGGTGAAATTTTTATCCTTGGAACTTTTAATGATATTAACTTCTTTAGGTGTCCTTTCTAGTAGAGACACAATTCTGGACATTGCATGTTCGTAAACAAGAACTGTCACCCTCGGTAAAGCTCTGCATTTATAGACCAGCCCGTCAGTGGGAACGTCTTGACTTTTGAAGCTTTCTGAGAAAGTTTATAATCTGGAAAATGGATGTTCCGGGGTCATTTGAGGCTCAGCTCTGCAATAGAAAGCCAAGTGTAACATACAGCAAATGTTTGTTATTTCCCTGTTGGTATCTGGGTCACAGAATCAAAACAGATTTCGGTAGATTTTGGCTTTATCATTTTTCTAAGATTTTGCTTCCACCCTCGTCAGTAGCAGGTCTGAATGTCTTCTGCCGAGGTCTCGCTCGTGTGGCTGTTTTGAGCCATGGAAAACAAAGCTTCATCCCAACCCTGTTAGGACAAAATTAAAGCCGACTAAGCTCTTCAGGTTTTCCAAGCATTTCCACAGCAGAATTAAGGTAAAATATCCATCTCCACATTCTTCAGAAATAAAACCAAGCTGGTTTCTTAGTCAAATATTCCGTGTAGGCTTTACCCTTTTTTCCTTTTCACTTTAAACTTACGTTAGGTTTTAAGTAAGGCATTTGAAATGGAGTGTTTTAAAAACAAACAAACAAAAGCAACAACAACAAAAAAACCCAAACCCCCCAATTTAGCCTAACCTTTTGTTTTTACTGAGAAGTTGTGGAACTTCATGCTTTTTCCTCTGGAATATATTTTAATGGTACCAGTTGTGATCCTTTCTAAGACTTCCTAGCAATGCCAACAGCTGCTAGGGTTTGCAAGGCAGGTAATGTGCTTTTATATTCTCCTACATTCTTCAAGCTTTGGAGATTATTGGACTTCTAGGCTCTTTGTTTTTGCTTGCCAAATATGGTGGAAAATAAACGTGTGATATCAGAATTATTTCAGCAGTTGTTGCTGCTCCATCCAAAGAGGCAAAACACCAACCAAAAAAAACCACCCCTCATTTCCTTCTCAAGCTACTGCTTGCTTGAATGGATTGGGCAGAGTCAGAACCAAAGAAAAGCTGTTGGCTCGGAGGCCGTAGTTGGCACAAAGTGGAATTTCTTTTAAAAAGGCTTATTGAATGCAATTATTGGAGGGACTGAAATTAAATACAGTAAGTGCTTAGAATGTCAGCTGGATATACAGCTCCTTAAATGAGGAATAAATTTGATATCTGGGAAGCTGGTGTTGCCCAATGGCCTCAAGAAAGGACAGCTGGGAAAGGGGAGCAGTTAACCCTGTGGCTGTCAAGAGAGTACAGTGGCAAGTACTTCACGCCAACATGTTTTCAAGCAGAAATCCTACAAGATCTAGCAGTACTCAATATTGAAATTCTTGTTTCATATGCCTCTTCTTACGATATGCAGTATAAACATGCATACCTTAAGCTATATAGTGCAGCTGAATCTGACAAACTGAGTCTAGACAAGATATGTCACAATAAACGCCATTTCCTTGAGTTAGAATGAGTTAGCTCTTGAAAGAAAGGAAAATAAAGGAATAACTGAGTGTTTCTTCTTTCTTTCCTTCCCATTATTCAGTCTTTCTGCTCATGTAATTATGGCAAGAGTTCTTGGAGCACACCTTGCAACTTGCCTCAGCTCTTCATGTTTGTTTTTGAAAGTAATAATTTGTGTGGGACTTTTTCTTTTTTGATGGGTTGAGGTACTTAAATCTCAACTCTGCCTTCTCTACCTATTCTTTTGACTTTCCATTCAAGGTTTTCCTATTTCTCTTCTCCCCTTGTGATCTGACTCCATTAGAAGATAAAGGGTGAGCTCTTCCTCAGTTGTAAATTGGGCTTCACTTGTGCAATGTTAGCTGGCACAGATCAGACTTCTGAATCTTCCCTGGAATAAGACCTGTCCAAAACCAGAGCTCTGCAAAGATGAGATCATCCCTGAATTTCCCCAGCAGAAATGAGAACTGACTCAAACTTTCAACTATGATTAGAGGTGAACTACAGGAAAAAAACGGAGAACAAACTAGTTGTGATTTGGCAAATGCCTGGCTCGTACTTTCAGTCTTATTTTCACTTTCCTTATAGCATCTCTTGGAATGTCACGTAATTCAAAACAGTGTATCTTATTTTCTTAAGTTTTAAATGATTCCTGATATTAAAAGCTGCATCTAGTCATCTCTGTATGGGAAGTTTTCCTCAATTTGCTCCCTCTCGAATAAAATGTGTTGCCTAAAGTAGAAACCCATTGCAGCATATTGGTATAACACAGAAAACAGAGAAAACTGCGGTGATTACGTGGCTTGGTGAAGAGCAACCAACCAAGGAATGTGTGGACTATAATGTGCCTAGCATGAATCCACAATGGTATTGCAAATATATTTTAATGACATGTTCTGAAAGTGTTGTCCACAGCCTCATTGGTGATGTTATGAAAATTATTATCCAAGACATAACTGGGGTAACTATGAAGCGGCTTTGAATGATCCATTCCCATACATGGAGATGCACCTGCACAAGCATGTTCGGCCTGTCTTGAGGTTCTCAAAGTAGGTGTAGGATTCAATTATTCTCGCTTGTTCCCAGCCTCTTTCCCTTAAACTTACTTTAGCTCTTAAACTATGAGTGAATAAAAATGGTATATGTCTGTCTAGCTTTTGTTTTGGGTTTTTTTCCCCTTTCCAGAAAGTATTAGCATTGCAGTCAAGTTTAGAGGATGTTAAATCTTGGCTTGCTAACAGGAGGCTCAAAGATACTGCAATCTGGTCTCAGTATAATGAGCCCCTTTGTTATATTTAAATACTATCATACTATCCTATATACAGCAAAGCATTGGGATGTTTTATATTAACAATGCACCAGCACTAAAACCTCAGACAACTCTAAAAAGGCACTAATTATTATTATTAGTGTTTTACACTAACAATAAATGTCAAATGGAACCCTGCAAACAAATAGCTACCTGTCACTAAGTGAATGAAAAGCAATCTTAGTAAAGTGAATTAAAACCCAAACAACAGAAAACTCAACAGGCAGGCGCTGCTAGGGTGGCTTGGCTGGGTGGCTGGTGCAGCTCCTCTTGCAGGAGCAGCAGCAGGATGGTCTTGATTGTGGCAGCCCTGATAGTCGTGCCTTTTCATTGACGGGTAGGGCACCTGGTTAGTAGGCGGTATATGAGCTCATATCAGCCGGAGTGCATCAGCTGTAGGAGACACTTAGTCATGGTGAATGGAAACTGGATACCAGTGAGGATTTAGCTGCGCTATGTACTGTATTGGTTGCAGTGCTTGGGAGTGAAAAATGAGAGTTGGACACTAGAGTGTGTATCTGTTTTGGTGACGTATTTCTCTTAAATTTTTCAAGGTGCTTTGAGTGTGTCTCCCAAAGACTTATTTTTATAAATTGTACATTTTATTTTTCGATCTTCATGTATCTTTGATATCTGATTGACATTTTCAGGACACTCTAATCCTTTCTACTGAAGGAAGCTCTCACAGTGGCAGCTCTTGCAATCAGCTTCCCAGAGCCCTCCTTGGTCTGTTTTTATGATGGGGCTGAGGTCTATGACTGAAGAGCTGAAAGAAATTGAGATCTGGCGAGTGGCAGGACAGGCTTTCATAGTGACAGAGTCTGATTCTCACATAGACCTGTTTGCAAAATTCAGATCTGTGGACCCTGAGTCTACCCTCACACCAGTGTGAGTCGGAGAGTCTGCTAGCCTTGGCTGTGTTGCAAGAATATAAAGAAAGAAGAAACAAGATGAGAATTGGCCCCGAAGCCTTGATTCAGAGGGCTTGGAATCGCAGGCAGCAATGAAAGCCTGCACACTTTTAATTCAGGTTATCTAAACAGGTTTTCTGCAAAGGGTGAGCAAATAGGGGAGGGTTCAAAGGGCAATGGCTTTCAGAACCCGATCTCTTGAAGTGGGTGAAAATGAACGCGATGGATGTAAAACCAGTAGTTAGTGCTCAATTGATTGTCCTGCATTGTGGGTGACAGTCTAAATGAGTTCCAGTTATGTTCTGGATTATCTACCTCAGCCTTTCCTCCTTGTTTTAAAAAGTAAACAAAACCAAAATACCATAGTCTCACAGATGTCCTGAGTGTTAACAGAAACTGATATCTGTCTACTCACCTACATATGAAGTGCAAGACCCAGCACAGATGAGTGTCTCTCCTTATACATCCTCTTTCCAGATTCATCCTCTTTTTCTCTTAAACACTGCATACTGGAAACAAATGTATTTAAAAAAACCCCAAACAACTCTATTCACAGTGGGTCGATGACTGCAGTGATCTGTGTTGCGAGTTATCTTTAGTACTTGCCAAGCCATTCGTGGTAGGCTTGCCTCCTCTGGGTATGAGTAATGGGGAGACATCTGCAGTTCCTCTAAAAATGAAAGCATGGATTGCTGTGTTCAGATCTGGAAGGGGAAAATTCTACAAAAGTTGTCTCCTATTGGCTTTCACCTTTTAATGACTATATGGATTGCATGGTGGTTTTCGTAGTGTTTTGAGCTTCAAATCGGGACGCATCATCCACAGAAGTGTAGGCTTTCCCGTAACGATACTCTAGTTTATTTTCTCTTGACCTTACCCAAACAGTGTATACCTTAAAAAGCCTCAGCTGAACATCAGGTACATTTTGGACACCATTCAGATCCTTCTATTGCAAGATTATTTGTTGGAACTTGGGTTTTTTCCTGTAAAAGAAGGTCATGATGAGGAAGGAATGAGGCTTATACTGATGAATTAACTAGGTTCGTCGGGAGTTTAACTGAACTTTTCTATCTAAAGACTTTCTAAAACTTAAAATATCTCTGCTACAGAACTCAAACTGCTGTGATCTGAATTTCCTCATGAATGCTGGCTTAGGACTGGTAACTTCAGTCAGAAAGGCTGCATGCAGTAATTTTTTTGGGTAGTTTTTGATAACTTGTAGATGCTAGCTTGGATGTTTGCTCAAATGCCACACTTCCAACTTTAAATCAGAAAATGCAAATCTGGAACTGAATTATTTTAAGTTTAATAAGGCTCAGGTACTTGCTATTTATTACAGAGGACAGATAAGATGATTCTGTGGGCATCTCTCCATTGATGCAGACTGAAATCTGGAGAGGGCGGTTGCATAAGACTGCAATTTGTCCTCACCTGAAGGCAAAGGTGAAGGAAGAGGGAATTCATGTGACAACGAGAAATATACTGATAATGAGAGATTTATAGGAACAAACCTGAAAATAACAGAAGACTGCATCGAGAGAGATCTTCAATGCAATGGGGGAGTAAAACTTCTTTTGCTGGACATATATCCAAATGGGGGACTTGATTCACAGAGGAAAAACTGAGTTAGCTTTCTGCGGAAGGCAGCTGAACCCCTCTAGCCATAAGCAGTGCAAGGGTGGAAGTGCTGCGCACCAAAGGGCCCACCAAAAGGGACAGGATCATGCAATGAGCTATGCTGGAAGCTAAGGCAGCGATACGGCTGTTGGTCGGGAAGAGGGGTCCAGGGCAGATGTGGGGTTTTGCCCTGAAATGCTGAGAGCAGGACAAGTACAGTCAGCCAGCATCCCATCTGCAGCTTGAGGAATGACTAATCACAATGAAGAATACAAGGATATTGCGTCCCTGTCTCCCTGCGCCCCCCTCTGAAATGGAGGTTTGCACAGCGACGGGTAGCAAGATGAGTGTAAACGCTTGCAAAGCAAAGTTAGTGGGTCACATTACACTGAAAGTAGTTCGTGTTCCCGTTAAACAGCTAAATCCACTTCTTGGAAGCCTCGCGCTCTGCAGACTGAGAGCGGAGCGAAGCTTGGAGATAGACTCATGCAGAGGATTGCTTTTCAACAGAGATCTCTTTCAAAATTTCCCACCAGGCGTCAGCAGCTCTTTAAGCCATGCTGTCTATTTTGAGTTTTATTTAGATTAACAAATTCCACACCCTCGCATACAAAAGCAGAATAGAGTGAAAACACAAGCTGCCCTAACAGAGCAATATCCAACAAACATTATGCTACTCAGAAATATTTGCTGTACAATCCTCCCCACAAAAGGGACTTGTTCAGCCAAAAGATGTCAGATAGCATCTTGCTAAAAGCAATGGTGCCAGTGGAGCTTGCTTCCAAGTTCATGCAGCTGATTTTTTTCCCTCCGTTTGCTTTATGCTAAGAATATCAGCCATTTATTCCTCTGAATCTCTGAACTTAGAGAAATGAGAACGATGGACTTTATGCAGGACTGTATCGGCTGAGGAAATGGACTCCTGTGAAAACGGAAGATGGCACAGTGTGCAGCAGAGCCTGCTGCTCTCTCTTTAACAGATATATTCTATTTCACAGGTTGGTTCATAAATACACGTTGCTGCACTTGCTTATTTTTACTCTATTGGGCCTCCAGGAGCTGAGAGAGTAGAACTTTTTAAAATGTGCTGTGCGGCAGTGGTCCAGATCTTACAAAAATGGACAATTTCTGTTCTGAAATCCCACTGATTTTTGAGTGGCCCATGAGGGCTTTGAACTGTGAGGACATGCTTGATGTTTTAAGACAAAGACAATTTTTTCTGTTTTTATAGTAGGTCTGTTTTTGCAGAAGTTTTGTCTTGTATACAAGTCGGAAATTATGTGATTAAGATGAATTGATTTTATTTTTACATTAAAACCTGGAGACGAAGGGAGAGAAGAGGAAAAAAGGAAGGACTTGTATGCTTTCTGACTACCTTTAGATAGAACAATTTTGCTTTTCGGAGTAGCGTTAAACTTTTGCCAATAGGGGGAAGGTAATCCCTCTACTGAACCACCTGTATGAGAAGTCCCGTGCCGTTGCCTTTGATTTACGGAAAAATACTTGTGCAAGAAGAGGCCATGCAGCATTTGAAGTGGGGAGGGGACGGAGGTGATTATACAGAAGCTATTATAAAGCTAAGCATTTCAATCCAGTTATCAAAATAGTCACCCTTCCCATCTAAAGACAGATGAAATAATAAATATTGAGCAAAGAAACCTCAACTAGATTCAGACCATTTTATTAAAGGAAAGTTGTTTGGGTTTTTTTTTTTCTGAGGGATGATCTTCCAGCTCTTGCCGACTTGCTCAGTAATTAAAGCATATACCTACCTACCTGCTGACCGTGGCAGGCTCCTGCAAAGGTGTTTTATTGGTCAGAAATGTGATTTTGGTTTATAAGCTTTTGCCTTATTTCTTAGATTCTTAAACAGTGTTTAGCAGCAATGACACTAAAAAGATTTTTTTCCAAGGATATATTGTTTAAGAGGTAATTTAAAGGCCGCTATCCTTTAAGGGCCAAAAACTCTCTGGTATTTGTGGAACTGCAATACCACCAATTTAATTGGGGTAGTGGTTGAGATGGTGGGAGAAAAAACAGCCAAACTAATTCTTGGTACGGTCTCCGTTATGGGAGGAAGAATCTCATTCTGACTTTGAACGTGATTTTCGTAACTGTCTGTAGTGTAATGATGCCGGCACAGCCAGAATCACGTCTCAAACTCTATGATCTGGTTTGATATGTTGATTTGGAAGGGTAGGGGAAGACGGAGATATGACTGAAGTTAGTGTTGCAGTGGATCTGGGAGCATTCCTCCTCCTACCCAAAAAGGGAAAACACTTTAGAGGCTCGTACTTCCAAGTTGTGTGCAGCTGCTTCCTCAAAAAGCGCAATCCAGCCTCGCAAGGAAATGCCACCCCATAGGTGGCAGCCAGCGCATCGGGTAGGAATGAGCTGGGGCACGGACGATATGTGGATGTCAGACCGTGAGCTCTCACCAAGTAAACTGAGGAACAATGCAGTAGTTACAGCCTACGTTGCTGTTTCTTGGCTTCTGCTGTCATTTGGCCAAGTTGCGGTGTGTCAGTCTTAGAGCTACTGGTAGGGTATTAATCTAGAGTAAGATTATCTCATAGGTTTAGAAATAGCCACTGTTCCCAAGATGATTATGCACCAACCTAGCGACACTTACCTCTTCACCTGGGGCTTCTGGAGACGTGGGCAAGCTCTATTCCCGCAAAAATACCGATGATTTTATATTTGCTTATTGAGAGTGCTGAAACCTGTTTTAGCTGGAATCTACATTCAAAGGCAAGAGCTGGCTCTCTCCTAAATGCACTTTGGTGTCAGGGTCTTTGAGCTTTTTTCACTACAGGTTTCTAGTGAGCTTAATAGCGCATCCTCTGTTCCTCCTTCCTGTTCCCAGCTCCTCTCAATAGCGTCACATCTTGGATTAAGCTGTTTCTGGTTTTAGGTGGCTTTTTTCCTAGCTTAAACCTCACCGTTTCAGGGGAATTTGTTACCAGAGCCGTCAATTTTGATTTGTATATCAATAGTGTTGTGTCAGTAGCCAGAGGGTATGGCGCAGGGATTTCCATAAGCCTTTATTGGTGGTGTTGCTGGAGGATTGCTTCAAATTAGCTTCAATCTCATAAAAGTACAGTATAATGTTATTTCCCACTTGTAAACAAAATGGTGACTAATTAATTATTGCAGCAAGCAAAACTGGATGGTTTGCTTGTTCCAGAGTTTCAGCAGAGCTCTGCCTCCACAAATGCCTGAATGCTGCAAGTCACCTTTTCCTTGCTGTTTTAAGGCCAGATACACCACAGGCAGACTGGAGAGGAGCATGCTTAGAGCAGTAATGAATTTGGCTGTCTGTATATGTCTGTCTTGTCCTTGAAAAGAAAGCTATTTCATGCTGCCTCGTTTAAAAAAAAAAGTCTATGGGACAGTTACTGGAGACTGGCTAATGCCACGAAACTTGGATGCGTAACGAGCGACAAGCAACTCCAAAGTTAATTAGTGCTTCAATCTAAAGATTTATTTTAGCTCATTAGAGATACTCAAGCTGTTTGCGAGATGCAGGGAGCAGATTTGCTCGGAATATAGCATTACTTTCCTTGGCATTTTTGAAGCCATGAAGGATTTGGGGGTTTTAAATATCAATGAGTATTTCTAGAAGGTTATGAAATACTTGTGATTCAAGAATTTTAATATAACTTTTTTAGTGGATACATTATCAAAATATTTTTATTAAAAAAATAGATATAAAGATACTTTTTTTTTAAACGGGGGGGGAAGAGCCCTCTACCAGGAGGGGAGTTAGAAGGCCTTTTGAGTTTTCCATTTTAATGCACTGGGATGTACAGCATGTCATGCGTGAGGATTAGCAGTATTCTTATAGCAGAACGGTAGCACTTGATATCCACTTTGTATCGGTGTAAACAACTGCAGAAGACAGAGGGCGAATGGAGAAAAAAGATCCAACATAAAGGCTCCAGAGAGCAGAAGGAAGCTGATTAATCTTCTGCTATCTTACAGCTTCCTATTAGTAGTTTCTCTTATCGCACATATTTATAATCCATACCCCATGTATTTAAACTGCAGCAAAGTTGTACTTTCTAAATGGCAAGTCCATGGAAGCTGCCTTGCTGACGCCCCTTCAAAATCAACTTTAAATGACATTGTAATTTACAGGACTGTTTGTCACTATTTAATTTTCCCTGACGCTCCCATCAGTTATACCTGTTCACATCTGTTCGGAATTTATCCCTTTCAATTTAATTTATTATTACTTTCGATGCATAAAAATCCAAACCAGCAACAAATTGTCCAGGTAATAAGTCCCATCCTCTGGCATGCCTTTAGCCAGGAATTCGTCGACGTTTCCATTGTGTATCCTGGGATGCAGGTGTAGGTAGGAAGGAAGAGCTTTAATACGCTGACAACCAAAGGACTCAAAGTGCAGGGAAGGTTAAGGCCAGGATGAGAGCTAGATGGCTTTCTGAAGAGACTGGATGATTTTCATAAGGGAATGGTAATAATTAATACATTACACTCGTACAAACTGAAAAGACCTTCAGGAAGAAAAAGATTTACAGCGTTCTAGATAGTAAGTTGGTGTCTGCTCAATAAGTGCGTGCGAGGAGGCTGGGATGCAGCTGTTGAATCGATAGCTGGGAAACAATTCTGGAAGGCACGTTTTTGAGCGCAAGGAAGGAAAAGCAATAGGAGAACAATTGAGATGTGCCCCAGGAAGAAAATTAACGTGTCGGGTTTCCCCACGAGACAAGAGAAATCTGAGCTGAAATTTTGGAAAAATAGAGGGCAAAAAGCTGAAGGAACAAAAAAAAAAATCTTGTGGCTGTTAAACCTCTGCTCTTGGGGGAGGGGGCACTGAACTGCTTTGAATTTTTACTCATGATCATTCATTATCCCGTTTGTTTTATGGGATCTGATATGCATTGTAGGACAACAAGAATTTTGAGACTTTAACGTGGTGGTTTGGCAGAATAGCTGTATCCGATCCACGATAATTAATGTCCATTCCTGCTTATGTCTCCAAGATCCCTTCGGTCCCTTAAGCACAGGGCCACGTCCAGGGTTGTGCTGGGCGGGGAAACCTGAGCGCAGCACATGAAAGGCCACCGGCTTCCTCGGGCGTTTCTGGAGCAACAGGTTTGACCTTAATTCCTGGATCTGGAATGTGAAAATAAAACTTGAGGCTCATTTGGAGGCAGGACCTCGTTGCAGTAGCTTGCAGGTCTGCACGTTCCCGTTAGGGAATGAGATGGAAGAGCCCGGTGCCGGATGGGCATCCTTGGGTGGGTGGGAGAACTTGATGGTGGTGTTTGATACGCGAGCGGGATTTGAAGGTGCAGAAGCGCTGTTGGAAAACCACCTGGTGACTCTGCTTCAGCAGAATACACTGGATTATTCATTCCGTGGGAAGGTGAAAGTGGTTTTTGCTTTTGAAATTGTGCCTTAGTGAATAATCTGGAACGCTATGAAAACAGTGAATTCATCTGTTCATGAATAGTGTGGATATTTTTGCTTTTGTGCCATACCTATCCACAGCAATATTTTTTGTATTAAATACTATGAATCCACTTCACCTGTCAGCGCTATTCAAAACACAAAATGCTGCATGAATAGGAAGGATGTTCTGGGATCTCTCAGATGATTACTGTTGCTAGGAAAACCACTTCCTGATATCTTTGTGCTCAGTGTCTGTGTCTCTCTTTGTGTACAGCCTTCGGTGACAGGCGAATTCATATCAAGGCACAGGGAAGAAATAGGAAAAGTTTAGAAATGTTTAAAGAACACTGCTTAAAGTTAAAAGGCGGATGTCATCGCAAATAATAGTTAAGAGTTATGATTTCTTTCCTGTGTGGGATTATTGGTATTAGATTGGAGAGAATTGCAGTGCTGGTTATGCTGTGACTGTGAATCTGATGCAGGCTTGGGCTGCATTAAAGCTGAAAATTATTAGGACCTCCAAAATGCAGTTAATGTATTTTGTATTGTAACAGCAAAGAGGCTTATACGGAAGGGTCACAAACGCTGACTTCTCATCCCTGTTTGTCTGGTTGGGGTTTTACTTATTTTGATTATTATTTTTTTTAAAGCAAATTTCCGAGTGTGTTAAATGTTTACCTTAGCCAGGGGGCTTTATGGGTTTGTAATTTTTTGTGTATGCACTTGCAAGGACAGAAATGATAGTATCTAATCTGCTGTGGTATAATGTGTCGAATGCTAACAACTATCGGATAATATGAAGAACTAATATTCTGAAAGTCATGGTGTGACCAGAAACCCAGACTTCAATTACAGGATAGTAACGCTTTGGCTATTTGAGGCCCACCCTTTAAGTTGTGCTCTTATGTGACGGATCCTAAATTAGGGAGCTAGCATTACGCTCATTAAAGAGTAAAACCGCGGCACAAAAAGCTAGTGTCAGGCAGGAAAAAAGCCTGCCCCCCAAGTTTCTGCTATCGCCACGCTCTTTGCTGCTGCTATTGCTGTCCGACTGGATTCCCACACCAGTGAGCTGCGTGTGTGTAGTGTTCCCTACTGCTAGATTTTGGGGCTTAGCGGGGTAAAACTGAACCGTCTGAGATATAATAAGGATTTAGGCTGGTGTTCCTGTTGGCGTCTGGGATAACTATAGTTAATAACATCTGTAACTGGCTCAAAGTAATTCTTAAACCCTCTGTGTTTTCATGCAAATCTTTCCCTTCATTCGCCTGATATTTGGTACCCTCAGCATGTCCGTTTTTTCTTAATAAATACAAATATTTCATAGAAAGGAGTCTTCTGAAGAGGGTTTCTGTCTGACCAGAGTAGCTAAGCTGTGTAGGTGCAGGTCAGCAGAGGAGCAGAAGCATTGTGCCCAAACCTTTAAAGCCTTTTGCCCGAGCAACGTCTGCAGTTGGCCATTGCTAACGACGTGCGAGGCTCCTCTCTCGGGCCAGCCTGGGGAGCTTATACTTCTCAGGCCCCGCTGTAGAGATCTGGACTTCTTATCTGAAACACCTCACATTTTTTGGTCTTTAGAAACCCGTTGTGTATGAAGCTGGTGTGCCGCACACAGCAGCATCCATCACGTGCCTTTGCCCAGATGTTAGCGCTGATCCTTTCCTATTGATGGCAAATTTGCTGCTAAAGCTGCGCTGAATTTGTCAGTTCTACCAGCTGAATAAGGTGCAGCTGTACAGGGTAGATTTGGCTACTTGATGGATAGAGTAGTTTTTATCTCCTGCACTTGGCTGGAGCTAGTCTGAATGTACCATTCCCTCTCAAACTGGATGTGGAGTTCTGCCGCCTGCCCTAAGGAGAACAATGGCTCCCACTGGATGCTTTGTCCTATTTTTTCCACTCTCTAGCTGCAGCATCCTTTTAATAAACCAGCTCCCAGCCAAGTTCAGTCTTTCCCCAACACATTCTAATTCTTTAAAATAGCAGAAAATTTATTCTGTTCTCCTGGGTCTTTAAGTCCACGTTTTAAAATTCGAAGGGAGTAAGCAGAGTATCCTCTACTGTGATACAGCCAAAAAAGGGATATATATGATATTTTCTAAAAGGAACTAGCTTAATAGTTTTAATTATTATAGGGGGGAAAAAAAAACAACAAACCCTAGTAGTTATTAAAGGGAAAAGTTTGTGGGGAATAACTATGGATGAAACAAAAATTTTCTGACTTTTTCCATAAGTGTTTCACTTTCCTTCTCCTTTTCTTTTATCATTATTTATATTTATTTGTTTTACAGTCTGGTGGACTCAAAAGATAAATTCCTTTATGTGCTTGGTGCTATAGAAGAAACATGTTAAAACATAACTCCTGATGCATTTGTAGTCTGGTGAAGACAAACAAGCAGAAAACGGCAGCGTTGGCATTACGGATGGCTAACTGAGGACCAGTGGCAATAAGCAACAAGCCTGGGGTTGCAGGAGGAGTCAGTGTCAGAGGCTGACACGAGCCCTTGGATTTTTATGCCATAGCTCAATAGGTCTGTGGGGCGTTCTGTTGGTTTGTTGGGTTTTTTTCTAAGACTTCTCTGCCTTCCTTTCCCTGCCGCTTTCTTTGTTCATCTTTTGTTCAATTTGCCCATTCTTCTTTGTCTTCTTCAGGGTGCCAGAAAAGAACTAAAACCCCATCAAATAATATAACTAGTTTCCCTGGGATGGTCTAATGAATATGTGATGAAATAATTTAAGTAGACATTTAGTCTCCTAGAATTTCACAGTCTGAATGACTAAATTCCTTCCCTTTTTTTCCCCCCGTGTGCAGGAGTCCAAAACTTCTAAATCATTATGTGGTAAATTTACCCCCACCCACCTATTGCTTTTGCTCCCACTTTTCCTTTTTTCTGCTAATGAGTCATGATATGTAATTACCTTCTGTCTTTCCTGCATTTAGTGAACATGCCAGTGCAGAATGGTTTTAAGAAAATAAAAAAAAAGGCTTTAAAAAAAGACAAGGAAACAAGCAAGCATCCAGGGCTGCTTTGGCTCCCACTCACCATTCCTGCTCTTGCCAAGTGTAATGAATATTGCTTTTTCTCTATGGCACCCTGAAGCAGGATTAAGTAAACTTACATCTATATTATTACATTTTAATGAACGTTTGTGTATTAGCGTGATATTTTTTTAGAGGGCCATCAAGCTTTACTGGACACTTACGAAGATGGTGAAATTCAAATGATCCGATCTCCCCCTGAAACACTTTGTCTTGAAAAGCGCTATTCAGCTTTGCAACGTGTGCTAGAACGAGCTGTGCAAAATCTACTATGTGAAGCGAGCAGAGGCTGCGGCGTAACATGGGAAGGGCTGAGCGTGGGCTGTGGCGTGCTTTTATCGTGGCCCCCTCGACAAGGGCCGATGTCGCTTCTGGAAAAACTAGACCCTCGTAGACCCCCTGAACCTCAGCCCGGACTGGGGAAGCGCGCATCAAAGCCAAGGCACCTCAGAAGTGCCCTACTTGCCAGATCCCTCCGTTTTTAAAGTGCTGTTGCTGTGTGTAGCTGTGACAGCGTGTCCTGAAGAGAGAGATGTTTCGGGCTGCTTATTAAATAGTGGGAACCAGAAGTTCATTGTCACTTTAGGAATTTGTTTTTAAGGATTGTTTCTTCTTACTGACGTGGGGAAGAATGTAAAAGCCAGTGCTCTCAGCCACTGAATAATAAATGATTGAATAGGAGAAACTCAATAGGGCTTTTTCTGTGAATAAAATGGCAAAGAAGATAACCATTTCTTAGGGATAACTCATCCATTCACGGATAGCTTCTTGTGGTAAATAAATATCTTGCCACCTGCAACTCTGTGCTCCTAAAGCTGTTGTGTAATTTCCAGTATCTTCTGATGGCTTCTGAAATGAGTTTTAAGAAGATTGTTGTTTAAAGTAAACAAAAAGAAAGAAAAGAAAAAGAACTTACATCAAAGATATCAGCATTTCTCCTCTCTCTGCATGTTTCCCCTGAATATGGAGTTGGCAAACTCTCAAATCACTTTATCATGTTTGAACTTGGAAAAATGTATGATAATACCAGCTGAGCTAATATTTAAAGAGCTCTTCACTTCAGAATTTTATTGTCTCTTTCTCAGTTCTTAAGTCTTCTGACAGGCATGGTGGTGAGGCTGCGAATGGCTCGGGCAACTGAAAAGGGAGGCAAAAAGGTGTTTGCACCTGAACCGGGATCGGCTGGGTCGAAACCAGCCCCTCCAGGATTTCTTGGAGATTATTTTATTGCAGTAGTCCCAGAGACCGCTTAGTAGCCAAGCCTCCAGCAGAGCACTATGTACTCTGGCTTTCCCTGCCAGCTCTCCACCCGGCAGGATCCTCTGGTGTCGGCAGGAATCTGGTCGTGCCTCTGGAGACCTGGTTGCTTTGCTCGGGCACCAGCGGTCACAACCGTGCACTGGAGTTTGCAGTGCCCGGTTAGGATGAGAAGACCCTTCTCGCACAGATAAAATTATAAATTCAGAGAGCTTTCTTTGTGTGTGTTCCCCGGTGTTCCCCCCGCCCCAGTGGTTTGGGGGGTTTTAGCGTGTATCACAGTGGTAACTTCATCTCGTTGCAGGTTTCTGACAGGCTCAAGGAAAGGTGGGACGTAGCACTTTGATGTTAAGTGGATGTGCAGCAGGAGAGGGGTTATCAGCACATTAGTGACATTTTATTTTAGACTGTTATTTACGGCTTCCTTACTGGCCTCGTATGTGAGTTGAATTGATAGTAGGAAGAAATGGTGGGAAAGAATAATTCCGAGGATCTTGGAGGTCCTTGGGGGCCTTAGACATTTAGGGCTTGCTTTGAAATGCTCTAAGGCTTACAATGTATGGGTAGCAAGTGTGGTCTTGTGGCTTTGTTGGACTTTTACCTGCTTTTACCCTATTTGCCACCACACCAGACAATCAAATCAGGCTTTGGCAGGTGATCTCTAGAGGCATTTCTCCAAAATGCTTAAAGGTTAATATATCCTCAAAATCAAGTGGGCCAGAGAGATAAGGAGGTTTTGGCTTTCCTTCATCTATGGTCTGACCCTGGGAAGTGCTGGGTATTATCTGCCTCAGCACCTCAAGTAAGGAGCGCTTTGGCGTGGCTTTAGGATCCGTGACCCTTATCAGATCCGAGGCATAGGGCTGGTATTTCTGGGTCTGAAGTCAATGTATGCTTAAGGGTTAGCTCGGTCATCTGTAGGTGAGGTTCTCCTTGCAACTATTCTGTACTTTAATCCCAAGTTGTGGGAGTGAAACTGTGGCAACCTTAAGTGTATAATTTCCTTCCTATTACATTATTTCTTCCAGTACAGGAGGTACCCAGTGTTTGTCATTTAGGAGTGTCATATCATTACATTGCATATTGCAGTGTAATGATGTGAAATGATTAAATGACAAAATGCCAGTTCACTGCCAAAAATCTTAAGTAGCATACTTTTATTTGCAGTTGGGAAGGCTATTATTAATTTCTGTATGGGCTTTGCCAGATGAAATAACATAAGCAGGCTGAAAAGGGAGGTGGGTTTAATTCTTTTTCTAATTTGAACATGAGCAGTAGGAGTGATGTCCACCTCTAGTCTCACTTCAGAGCATATGTCCACTGCCAGTGGTATATTGCCATACATTGGCCTAGTCTACTGTCAAATAATGATAGCAGATATCAAAAGAACAGGCTGGCGTTATCTGAGGGGGAAATACTCAGCTGAGTGAGAATGCTGTGTTAAGCAGTGTAAGCTGTTTAGTTCAATATTGCTTCTTACTATTAGTATTCAAAAACATTTTTTTGCTAGATTAAAGATAATCTGAGGATGGCACCAAAATTAAATGAGTGTGCCTCTGCTTTCGAGAAAGGATGATGGGACCAGAGGCGGTATGGATAAGTGGAGCAAGTGTCTAGAATTTGAAATGACTATATCCAAGGTGAAAACAAAATTTGGAGATCTTAATGTATTCAAGGCCGAAGGAATTGGAAATCCCCATCCTAGTGTGCTGAAACCACCGAGACGGGACACTGCAAAAGTCTAGCAGCGAGAATTTTTATCTAGCAGTTTTGGGGCTGCCAGGCTATGTGTAGAGGCTAGCAAACACAGTCTCCTCTTTACAAAAGGGGGGAAACTCTTCCAGGCTCCATCTGCCTGTCAGTCTGACCTCAATAGGTTATGAGGCCTTCGAACACACGAGTGAAGAGCCAGAGCTAAATGTGAAACCGGAGAAAATGCAGCTGAGTTTACCAAAGGCAGACTAGGCGACTAGCCGATGCCATTGAAGACTTCTCCTGAGACATCCCAACATACTTGTTAGCACTCTTCTTAAAGATGAATTCAAACACTGAGATGTGAAGAGCAGGCCAGCTGCCAGGATGATTGAGGAAATAGTCTATTGTATTAGCAGCAATTTGTAAGGCCAAGGCCGAGAGGGAATTCGACTGCTTTCTCAAAACAGCCAGTGAGCATAAGGGAGGTGGAACAGTAAAAAAGTAAAAGATGGCGTTGGCACAAGAGCAAATGACTCTACACTAAAACTGGTGCGCGAAAGCGTTTATGCAGTGTGGCTGCCCTCGTCGTTCCCTTCCTGCTCTTGAACCTGTATTCCTGTTGACGGTAGACTAGCCTTCCTACTTTCCTTGCACAAAGGCGTTGTAGGCAAGGGACTGGGATAGGCAGATCCGCCAAAGGTTCAAAGGGAAATGTTGGTTTTTCGTTTGTGGTTTGGCTTTTTGGGGGGGTTTTGGTGGTTGTTTGAGGTTTGTTTGGGCTTTTCTTTTTGAAAAGTGAAAAAATGGGTCTGCATCAAAAAGGGGAATTCTTATCTTGTAAGGACAGTATTCTTCCAGTATTACTTATATAAATCTGCGTGACAAAAAACATTAGATACCAATGGGTGTAACAAAATACTTAAAATAAGTGAGAACTATGACTGGATTTTTGGAAACTTCTGGTGAATCTCAAAAGGTCATCTAGCTTGTTTTCCAATGCAAAGATAGGTAAACTAGAAACACCCATCAGCTTTTTGGGGAACTCTTTGGTTTTGTCTCTGGATAACGTTACTCTGGTATTCCTCCAGGCGTAGTTCAAGCCAAGAGTCCCTAGGTTGAAGTATCAGTAGATGAGTGACAAGAAATTCTGAATGGATGGTCACTGGCAGAGAAATACACCCCTCTCCCCCGAGTCACGCAAACCCATCTTGGTTGCGGAGGCACATCTCAGGCCGGTTTCTGTTCTGACTTTTGCCCGAGGGGGAGATTACTGGGAGATACGTAGGTTAAAGCTGACACGACGACACTGCTTGCATGCCTACAGCTACGCATATGTTTGTACTTTGCTGGATTGGGGCCTTAGCCAACAAGTCCTGTATAGAGCTTTTCATGATATAGATAGGGTGATGCAGGCCCTTATAAATTAAAACTTAATAAACACAAAGCATTTCTGGCTGGTTCTACACTAAAATCTTGATTGTTTTAGTTATGTTTTGCAGTCTTATTTTGCTTTTGTTTTGTTAATGTAATCTGTGCTCGAAGTAAAAGGGGGAAAAAAAACAGGCAAATGGTTTTTATTTATATTTTATTAGGTTTCTTTGACACAGTGGAAGTCACTTGTCTGTTATAAAAAGTAAGGTAACGGAAACCATCCCAAAACAATAACAACTTTATGGATTTATAAACAATAGTAGCGTCCTTGCCAAGATGGCCAGTAACTGTTTGGACCTGTCTTTTTAGCCTGACATTTTTTTCTATGAAGAGAAAACACAAGAGACAAGTTTCCACTTCTAGCACATTGGCAGAAATACAGAAACCCCATTCTTAATGTGATGGGAGTCATAAATGGACAACTATTCAACTAATAAAACTGTCAAAAGCACTCATTGTACATGCGGCTAAAAGGTTAGAGGTTTGAAAGGCATTGCCATGCTAAACATACTGCTTTATGTATAGAGTGACTTCCCATTAATTTATTTATCTAATAGATGAATTGCAGCACATATGATGGACTTGATTTTTAGTTGCCCTTCTCTAGGTTTAAGCATAAGAACACAAGAAAAATCCTTAATATAGGGGTTTTTTTGTTTGTTTTTTTTTTTTTAAATCCATGACAAAACCCAGACACCTTAATTACCTCATACAGCACAATAGCAAGATTTACATTTTTTTTGCCGAGCCTCTTCTCTTATGGCTCTCCAGTGTAGAAAATATTCTCTGAAGCCCCTATTCAGTCTTAGGTCCAGCTCTTACCGATGTGAAAACCACTGGGTCTCTAAAGCTCGCCGATTCCCATTCATTAGCTTGTTATACCCGAACGGTACGTGGCGACGCTGGGCCGCAGGTGCAGGCTTCCAGGGCGCCCGAGCGCCGCGCCGCCGGCTGCAGCGGCGAGACCCTCACGCCGAGCCCGCCCCGGGTCCGGGAGCTGCAGCCCGTGCCCCCGCAGCCCGTCCCTCCCCCGACCCAGATTGTCCCACCGCACAGAAACGCTTTGATCTTCGATAGGAAGAAGCTGCTGCTAATTTCAGTGGAGTGCTCTAGCACTGAGCTGAGAATATGCTCACTTGTCTGTTCTGGGATTTACTTCTGGTAAGTGCCTGCCTCTATCAGTTCGCTTTCAGTCATACAAGAATAGAAAGTGTTCAATAACTTAAAGAATCAAAGTATGAAGGATGAGAGAGAACCATTAATTCCTCTTGCCTCTTTTTGGTAGAAATGAATGACACTGACTTAAAGAAAATGGGCCATATCTATCCCTGCCATAATTCTGCCGGTTCCCGTGGCTGTACAGCAGACGCAAAGCAGTCTCCCTGCCATTAAGGGCCACGCAGTAATAAATGGCTTAACCATAGTTAGCCTTGCTTTCCTTCCCAGTACTGAAAAGTCACTGTGACACATTTTACAGTCTACTTCACTGTAAAACTCAAAAGGGCAAGAAATGAGCTTATTCCTACCGCCTTCTGTATGTGATGACTGTTATGGCGAGAGAAGGAGAAAAGCAAAGTTAAAGAAAACAAATCTCTCTCCTAAACAGCCTAGCAAAATGGTATTTTATTCTGGTCGATCCTGCCCTTACCCAGCCAGCCACCTGCCATCATTTTCATCTATGGTTTAACGAAATCATTGCCATACAGCTGATTCCTCCTGTGCTCAAAGCAAAAAGATATTTTATATTGAAGTAGTCTTGGTTCCTGCTTTCTTGTTTTCTAATTTTATTGCAGGGGTTTTGTGATGAACTTTAAAGAAAAAAAATGTTTTAAGAGAGGATTTGGTAAGAGCCGAGTTAATTAGCTGCATTATCGATGGTTTGGAAAAGGGTGACCTATGTAACGCATTTTTGCATACTCAATTTTGGCTGCAAAATAAGTGTAAAACTCATTTTACCTGGAGCTTATGTCACCTGAGCCATCACTCACTTGCTTATTACATTTGTACAGTATTAGGTGTGTTGGGTTATAGACGACCCGAAACAGCAGGTTTGCATGTTTTACTGCTACTTAATGGCCTTAATATAGAAGAATTAATTTCAGTGGATTTTTCGGTACTGACGTCTCTGGCCGTAGTAGGGAAATGATAGCTTGGAAAGGTACTTTACAGAAGGATGACGTTCTGGCTTCTCTTCAACAGAGCATGTAGGTCTTAAGTTACGATTCAATTATTTTTCTCTAAGATATATACTTTCATTATCACTTAAGAGTAACTTCAAGCTGAAATTTTCCGTTAGCTGGCTGGTGGGAATCCCTCTGTCCTAGCTCTTCCTCTCGGTACTGATCCTGCAGCAGAGCAGGACAGAAGTCAGGGCTGTCTCGCGGAACCAGCAGCGCGTCGCCTTCCTGCTTGCTTGGATTTTAGTGCGAGGTGGGTCAGAAGCCTACGCAAACCATGAGCTACAGAGCGCATACATGCTTCGTGTCTGTTATTACACTTAAAGCCTCCTCTATCATGTTTTCTGTGCATGCTGCTACTCTTTTTTTGGTATTTTTTTAATTATTAGTTCATCTTGGGGAAAGGTAATGAATGGGAGTACATTTTTCACAGAGCCAGATGTGTTCAAAAAAACAAACCAACCAACCCAAATAAAAAAAAAACCAACCCAAAACCTAAAGCATTTTTGTAGCAGCACCTTTGCGTGTGTGTGTATATATATAAAAAAAATAGTTACCGGGATGTTGATCCATTTTTTTAAAATATACTTATTTATGGGTGTCTGAGATCTAGCATCCCTAAAAGCAATGCTCAACTTAAAGTAATGCATTATATTTGAACACTGTATGTTTGACAATACATTTCATGCCTCATTTCCTGCCAGTTGTGAGCTCTAGTAAACACAAAGAGCAAATTCACATTTTTCATGTCAAAAAGCCCTATAGTTTGTTCCCTCTAGGATATCACTAGTTAAATAGATTTCTGTAAGGACATATTCTGTTCACACTATAATCTGTTGTGACACTAAATCTTAATCCGTCTTCAAGTTTCCATTGTTTTTGTACGAAAAGATTATTTCTAAAATATTTTATATCTCACATTCATTTTCTTTGCTAAGAATTAATTGCATAAGCAGTGGGTATCTGACCACTATTAAGTCTTCTATCGTAACCCAAAATTAAGAATTTAATGTGGATTATTCATAACATCTATCCAGTTAATTCAAAGTAATTTTTCTTTGCACTAGGCAGAATTTACACTTTCTTGAAATGAGCTTACCTCCTCATGAGATCTTGAAAAGAGCCTAACCCGGACTGCTCTAGAGGCTTTGGAACACCTGTGTCACTACGCTGCTGCAGCGCTGAAGGTTTTTACTCTCCTGTGTCAACCCTAGGTTCGATCCTGCTCTTTCATGGGCACATGTGGGTTACATGGCTGTGTAAAGGAGGAAAATTAATTACGGAGCTATTGGCCGCGGGAATGGCAAATGGATGTGTGGCTCCGCTACTAATATAAGTAGGTAGAGAATTCTGTTCTTGTAGCATTTTATACAAACTTGTCATACGAGCGAGTTACTATGGAAGTCTGGAAGGGTGGAGAATAAGACCTCATATTTCAGGGCTCTGTCTTGTTATTTTAAATTAGCTCAGCAAGGAGCTGCCTGAAGTTTTCTGGCAGTCGTAATAAGCTTTTGTGAGAAAGACCTATGATGCTGGAATAGCTGAGTTTATTTCATGATTGCTTCTTATTATCACAGAATCACTCAGGTTGGAGGGGATCTCGGGAGGTCTCTCATCCAACCTCCCGCTCAAAGCAGGGGGAAACACTGAGTTCAGCCCAGGGTGCTCAGGGCTCCTCTCAGCTGGGTCTTGAAAACCTCCGGGGACGGAGATGCCGTGACCTCTCTGGACAGCCTATTTCAGTGCTTAATTATCCTCACAGAGGAAAAAAGTTTTCCTTGTACCCATACAGAAAATCCTCTGTCTCCGTCTGCTTCTTGTTCTCATACTGTGCAGCTCAGCAAAGAGCCTGGGTCCACCTTTTCTGCAGCCTCTTCTTTGGGTGCCGGAGGGCTGCTATTATATCGAGATATATCAACACTAGCACTAGATACGGTGGGGGAAGTTCGCCTGACAGCTCCAAGCAACTGCAGTAGATGTGGGGGAAGAGTGAGAGGAGCAGGCACGGTTGATAGAGGGATTGGTGGTTCCTGGACATAGCCTGGGCTGGCTCTAGACGTAGAACAGAACTAATGTCTCTCTTAGAGGAGTAGTGGACTTCCGAGAAATGCTGTCTGTCTCCTTGAACCCTGGGGTAGCACTCGACACAAAGGGAACATACTTAGCTTAAGAAGGTATAACAGATGCATTCAAATTGTTTAATGTGTACACAGGTCAAAACTGACGAAGAATTAAGTTTTTTGGCAAAACAGCAGTATTGGTTTAAATGTTGGATCTCTAATATTTTGAAAATGTGCCTTCAGACTGTTATTTCATCAGAAATAACTTGGAAAGCCTCTAACAATTCGGTTTGAAGTAGGCTGCAAAGAATAGCAAGATTCTCTTGCAGAAGAGAGATAACTAGCTGTACGCAGGACACAGAAAGCTTTGCTTAAAGTGCACTGCTGATTTTTTTTTTTACACATAAATGCAAGCTAGGATAAAGCACATAGCTAAGCAGAAAAGGACCTCTTGGAGTCAGATATTTGTGAATAAAGTGTCGGCTCTAGAAAGGCAATACAAATGATATACAGTCGCTTTGTAGTCGTTGGCTCTTTAATTGAGCAGACTGATGTGTTGCTAGCATAATGGATCTTTGGAGCAGGCTGAGAATGAGGTGCTGTTATTTTGTTTCTCAAAGCCACACATTTGAAGTGCAGGTGAATACAAACCATTTAAGAAATAATTGGTCTGACCTAGCATTGGAGTAGCCATTTTGGCAGCAGTAAAAGGTGTTACTCAGGTGACAGAAGACAATGAGACAGAGATATATAACACAATATTTGCTCAGTCTAAAAAAAGTCAGCCTAATGAAAAGAGGAAGGAAAAAAACCTACAAAAGAAGTCCTATCCTTTTTGGTTCTACTCTTACAGCCTCTGCAGATTCTTCTGCTTCATTAGCCCAAATTTCAATACCTTTCCATCTTTCCTGATTGTTCTTTAAAAACAATCCCCCCTGGTTTCATTTATCATTTCTATCCCTGCTAATAAAATCCTTGCCTGTGACCTAGGCAGCTCAAACCTGGATCGCTGCAGCTTCCCAGCTTTCCTTGCTTCGGTTCCCTTCTCTTCAAGTCCATCTGTAAGAATACGACTGACCTCATTCCATGTTTTGGCTCTTCTGTGACACCCTTTCCTTCAACAAAACTTCCAATGTTTACATTAAATGCTATAAAACTATTCTTCCCCTTTAAAAAATTATATTGCGAGTTTCCTGGGAAAAAAGGAGTTTCTGAAGAGCAGATGGTTGCTATTAACACTTTAAAACCAAAAGGTCAGATCCAAGTGAATAAAGCTGATCTACAGAGGTTGGGAGCCCGGTTCCAGGTACTTCTATATGGACTTTAAAAGGTACCGCAGTGCTATTTTTTTTAACGTGTCCTTCTGTATTGCCGCACATGCAAGCAGCTTCGGGTAGGCTAAAGGCTTTTGTCCCTGGCCAAAGCGGCATGTTCTGGTGATTTAAAGAAAGGATGAAAAGAGTTCTCAGTCTCTCAAAAATCTAGTGAGAATGGGACTTATCAGGAAAGGATGCAGATTTTGGAGACTCTTCAGTCAGGTGCATTTATGAAGGAGGAGATTGGTAGTAAAAGGGTCCAATGTGTCGATGTGTGAGTAATACACGTATTTGTCACAGCAGGGGTCACTGGCTCAACAACAGAAATAGTCGCAGGAAGCGATGTAAATGTTCTTGGTTGCTCCTCATCAGACAATATCATTTTAGAAATCTGACACTGATGCAGGCAGTGCAGTGACTGGGGGAAGGGAGTTCACTTTCAGACAAGATGCAATCAAAGCATGTGCAGGTACAAAGTGGCTCTTCCTGATAATTTTATCTGTGGTGTCTTCTGCCCGTGGATGTGGAAATCTTTAAACAGAAGAGGCAATGGATTATTTTAGAATCCACGTAATAATTCTACTTAGAGAAATGGTTGAGAGTCGGACTAGACTCGATAGGCCTAGAACCTCAGCGTCACAGATGCTCAGACTCGTGCATAACGATTGCCTCATCTAGTCATTAAGGCTCCATTGAAGTCATTCGGTAAGGTACAAAGTTGGTTTATCAACCCTACTCGGGTTTGTTGGTTTTTTTCCTGGATGACATTCAGCCTTCAAGACGTTTGTCTTTTTAATGATATATTTATATGGTCTTTTCTGTGAAGCTTAGCGGCTGCCACTTCAGTGTGGCTGGCCAAATTCATCCCTTCTGCAAGTTCTCAGTGAATGATAGGGTCCTTAATACGTGATCTAATAGGATAGACTTTTCACTTGCTTACCTGTTCTGCTGTCTTACTGAAAGTATGCTTATGAGTGATACGAAAGCGGAGCATGACCTTTAAGTATATGACAGTAAAACTTTATAGGGTCAATGTAGGCTACTCTGCCACTTGAAAAAACTTCAAGTCTTTAAAGAATCCTTGGGGGCGGATGTAACTGTGATACAAGCCAGCGTTTGTACAGGCAAGTGGAATCTAGACCATAGCCAAGCAGGTTCTCAGGAGAACGTCCACTGCTGTCAGTGCGTTTGGGATCAGACTTTCATCTGGGGTTTCTGCACGCCTGCAAATGGGTGCATCTGAATATTTTTGACCAGATGGCTAATGGCCTTGGGAGTACAGCTGCTCGTGGATTGCCTGGTCATGGGAGAGAGGCGATGAGCACAGAAGGTTCCCCTAGATGGTCGACACAACTGTGGCATGGCAAAAGATGTGCTGCTACAAGCTGTACGTATAGGGAAACCCTGGGTTCATTGGGTTTTGGGGGAGGGAGGTGGGGTTTGGTTTTATTTTTTTTATTTGTAGGTTTGTTTGGGTTTTTTTCCCCTGAAGAACTGTACTTGCCACACAGGAACATTGGTTAGTCCTATTTATTTTCCTGTTCTCGATCCTGTTAAAGGGTGCTTTGAGTAGCAAGCTGTCATTATTCCGATTCTTTCAATGTTTTGTATTAATCTAAAAGCAGCACCAAGATGTGGGATTTAAAATCCTTTCGCTCACATTTTTAGGATGCTGTAATAAAGAGTTGCTTCATAACATGTTCAAGGTCTATTAAATAAATGCACTGAAGAATTCCTGTTCCTTCTGAAATGGGCTTGTCAAGCTAATCTAATTTCAGTGTCTGCACATGGAAGGTATGCTATTTTCTCCTTTCAGTGATTTCAAAAATTAATAATTAAAGTTTCTTATTTTTGCTTAATAATCAGTGCAAATTACCCTACTTTTCTTCCTTTGTGTTTTATAATATTATGATAATTATTGCTATGTGTACCTGTATGCATGACACACCGAAAAACGTTTTTATCAAATCATTTGAAGAAATTGCTGAGCCAGTACAACTTCAGGTGAGGGAATTTTGTAGGCCCAATTTACTAATAAATCCTGGCGTGATGCTTGTTGCAGGGATGCCAGCCTGTCAATGGCTTAATCAAGGAGAATAATCCTGATATCTCTTTATCAAACCGTGGCAAAAGATTGTTTATGACTGCAGGGAGTGTGAGCTTCCTAATTTCCGAAATACGCTTCCTTCCTGTGTTTGTCAAAAGAAACGGCGCTGGTTTGCAGCCTGCTGCAGTACGGGGCTGAGCTGCGGTGCGTGGAGGCACTCGGCATCCCTTAGGAAGGCTCAGCAGTGTCCAAGATGGGCCCTCCTATGTAGGCGTGATAATCAAAGGTGGATGTTCATCTGAGGTAGGAAGCTTGCTTTATGCATTTTGGTTTTTAACTCACCTCTGTGGAAACAGAGCAGTGAAAATATTCGCCACCTCCCCACCCCCCGTCGGGAGAGAATGCTCATGGATGGATGCTCTGCCTTCCCTTTTCTCCAAATTCTGGGTTTGTGATACATGTACCTTTTCAAAACAAATAAATTCTGCCTCTTTAGAAAATCTCATGGTTCACTTCCTTAATTCCTGTGGAAGGTAGGCCAGTTATATAAGGCAGCTGATTCGAGTACTCGTTGCTGAGGGTTTTCACTCCTGATTTTATTCTGAGAAGAGTGGTCAATATGAAGGGATTAACCGACAGAGAAATTTCCTCCTCATACAAAACCTGGTGGGATCCATGCTCATACTTTAGCCTTTACTTCGTTGTCCAGAGCAGGGCCACGATGGTGCAGAAAGCTGCAGTGGCCTTTTCCCCACTTAAAGTGTGATAAAATCTCGGTGCATCCACCCTGAGCTCCCCCTGAGCACTGGCTGCCCCGGGTGCTGCTACGGGCGGGCGGGAGCAGGGCTCAGTCAAGCACAAGAGGGAGCTTTAGAACAGGTTGGTTGACTTGAAAACGATTGAGTCCAACCACATCCAGGGGTTTAATTCTCCTCGCTGGGACTGAATGGTGCTTGATGTGCAGTAGTCAGCTGAGGTGAAGCAGCTTTCTGCTGCACGTGCAGTCATTTGCCTCTGATAGAAAACGCAGAATAGAAACAAAGGACAAGCTTGCATAAGTGAAACGTGCGCTCAGTTATGCCTTGTACGTGGTGAGCACCTGTTCTGGGTGGGTGTGCAAGTTAGCTAGCAATGCGATTTGCAAAAGAGGTCATTTACTCCGTTTTGAATGCAAGATGAGGTACCACGTGCCCACCTCCCAGCATCGGCAGGTAAAGATGTGCTGGGAGAGCCAAGGGGCTAGCTGGTTTTCCATATGAATCCAAAAGCAAGGCGGGCAGCGCTGCAGAGGCCGCAGTAACTAATCTCTTGTCCCCTCTGTAGTAGCGCTACTCCATGCTTGCGTACAGGCTGCGTTAACGCCGCTTATGGAGGGCTGCCTGTGCTCATAGCTGCTTTCTCAGGAGCTCTGCTCTGTTCTGGGGGCCGTAGCAATGAGGAGGGCTCTAGTGAAACCACAGGGTTCTGCCGTGGAGGCAAATTCCCCCTTCCACAAGCTCCTTGGTGATCATGGAGGGGGTCACTTCACCCCCCTGAATTTCAGCTCTTGCCCGTGGGATAAGGCAGCCAGTCAAGACTAAAGTAATACACGCGATGGAAAGGGGACTTGCCCTTCACGTGCTTGACCAATGCCGAACATTCAAGATTATTTTAAAATATTGTAACTCACTAATAGTGATGACTAACTGCAGCCTTTAAGTTCACTTTGGCGGTTTTTTCCCAAAAATTCTTCAAAAATTTATTCTTTGTGACTATAGTCAGGTTATAAAATCCTAAAGCTGTCTACTGACGTTAAACATTATATCCTCTCTCTCTCTTTTTAAAATTGACCTGTGCGTTTCTGTTAACTGTGCAGTCAGGGAAGCCTCTGCAGAGAAAGTGCATCGACTCGGGTTGGTCAATTGGAGGTTATTGAGTGACTATGTGTAATCACTGTTCATAACTATTAACAGAATCCGCAGGAGAACTAAGAGCAATGGCAGCTCAGGGAAGTAAAAGGTGGGAGGAGAAGGGGTCTGAGTATGCAAACTTTCTTTTAAGGTAAGTGACAATTACTTAAAATCAGTACTAGTGATAGAAACAGGATACAATACAGCCACCCTTTTAAATAACTTCCTATGACAACTGGGCCCCTTTCGAATAGCTGGAGATGAGTGGTGAGAATGTAGCTCATGCTGGCTATGTTTCACAGTTTGAAATTAATTTTTTTGCTTGTTTATTTGACGTCCTGACCAATTGCTACTTTGGTACAGAGGTTTTTGAAAGAAAAATTTAATTGTCAGAGAAGATGGGTGGCGGCTGAAACAAATGAGCTCCTGCCTCTGAAATTTGGTCTGCGTGGATCTTTGAGATCCTGCCATTCAAGATGCTCAAGTTTATTCACAAAAACAGTCGTCCTAAGTACGCGCCTTTATGGTGTATTGCCTTACAAAGCTGATCAAAATATTTGCAGGGTTGGCGGAGCGAACTAGTGGAGTGAAACCTAGCCTGGATATTTAGGGAAACTTACTGGAGAAAACTCTTGAAAAATTATGGCTTCCTGCGAGTAAACTTAGTTAATGCCTTAGTGTTTCTCATATCTTCTTGCATGATAGCGGCAAATCAGTGAAAATGTGACAGCAATAAACTGTTTAGTTTCCTATTTAATATCTAGTTTTGGTTTAGATGATGGTGTTCTCTTTACAGTGTTTCTCAGCCTTTATTTCTACTTGGAGCCTGAAGTAATTGTAAAATAACCAGTGAGAGCCAGAGCGCTGGCGGCTTTCGTCAGTGGCGAGTGGTTGTCTGCTAGCCGCGCACCCCCTCCCAGGGCACGGCGACACGGCAGGTACGACATACTCCATTGGGCTGGACACACGCTTGTATACACGTACAACTCACTAAAACTCTTCAGCAGAATTAAATATTTGTATTGTCGTAGCATCTAGGAGCACAGATGGTCTTGCTATTAAAGCTCAAGACTGAGAGCCAGGTGATCTCGGTACCACTTCCAAGCTCTGCCACAAACTTGACATGTGGCTCTGGGCAAATCAGCTGAACACTCTGTGCTTCTGTTTTCCCGCTGGTACAGTAGGTGCAGTGATGAACTGCCTGATATACAGTATTTTGTGACTTAGGGCCTTATGAAGCATTTGGAGATCTTCAGTTGCAAGCTGATGCAGCACTGCTGAGTGTTGTTGATGTAGTATTA
Source organism: Anhinga rufa (assembly GCA_013400875.1). Taxonomy (NCBI): domain Eukaryota; kingdom Metazoa; phylum Chordata; class Aves; order Suliformes; family Anhingidae; genus Anhinga; species Anhinga rufa. Next base: position 58,503 of record VZTV01055261.1, read on the forward strand.
AGATTAGGAAGAGAAATTTCCTTATCTTCTTTCCTCAAATCTGACACTTTGCTTATGTCAGAATCTCCAAAGTAGCAGCTGACTTGAATTAAAGAAAAAGCAGCAAGCAGGAAAATAATCTATAGGTAAAACTTCCAAGGTAGCCAGTGTTTAATTCTGTTCCCATAAAATCGGGAAGAAACTTCCCTTGAAAGCAGCCTCAATGTTTTCACTATAAAATAATACACTTAAAATAAATACTGCGTGTAGTGTATGGGTTCAGTGTACCACATAACTTTGGTAGAATTCTGTTGAGTATTTTTAAAGAATACCTGTATGTGTAGCAATAGGCTGGGACTGCTCTGCCAGAGGCCCATTACAGTATGGTGCAGTGTTTTGGTGCAGAGGGGTTTATAATCACCCACTGATAAATCTGGGAGACGTTTTTAGGGTGTTTAGGAAGTTCCGAGATTCAGGTTTACGCCTCTGTGCCTGTTTTGTGTGTCCAGTTATCGGTGATCTGGCAGCCGTGTGCAGACACTCACACATAAAGAGATGAAACAAATGTTTGCACAAAAAAAAGAGAGCCAAATTCATATATGCATGCTCCATAAATGAGCACTCAAAATAGACACAGAAAACGCGTACCAGTGTCAGACCTTCTCCCTCTGAAAAATCTAGCCTTTAACACAAACATCTGATTTGCAAATCAGATGCAAGATAGGTTCTTATTAAATAGTTAAATATCAAGGTTTGAATTTTCATAAAAGGGCAATTTCAAACCTCATTTGTGTGTGTAATTATTGTGCTTGTGAGAGCAACCCTGGTAAACGCGCGCAGAAATGTCACGTCGGGTTTCTAATGGGTCATTGACACGCTCCCTTCCCACAACTGGGTCTGTGGTCTCTGCGCAGAGACAGAGCTGAGGGAATATGTAAAACGGGTGCAAAAAATCTGGCAGAAACAGTTTTCTTTCTTGAAAAGAGCAGCAAAGCTTTGTGTACACATCGGCATATTCTCAAGATGGAGTTGCAGCTCTGGGGTCTAAACAAACTGAATCAGTTTTTAAAATAACAGTACATACTAAACCTTGGAAATTCAAATACATCATTTTCCAAGGCTAAAGATTTGGCAAATGCACTCCTGTAAGCCTGTTGTCACTTCCACTTTCAAGAAGCTTTAGAGATACTTCTCATTCCTTTTTTTCATGCTGGTATTTTTTATCATCCAAAAGCTGTGAAATACTTGAAATCTGAGGCCGCCACTATCAGATAACGTACTTTAAGACTCTGCATTAAAGAATCTCCCGCATACTCTTTCCCAAACTTGAGAGATGAACATCATTAAAACAGCCTTTGGTCACACTGGATTTGGCTGTGCAGGCTGATCTGAAAATATTTATCCTGTGCTGGGAAAAATTAGAGGAAATACAGCCCGTGATTTGGTGGTGGAATACGTTGCCAATGTGATGCAACTGAGGTCAGCGGCAGCAAGATTCAAACAGGCTTTTTGTGATTGCGTGTAAATTATGAGTACTTACGAGTTAATGTTGTTGATGCTAATGAACGGAATATGGGAAGAAGGAGGGAGAGAATATTTACCGATAAATCTACTTCTGTTAAAACTCAGGTGGCACCTCGCGGGCAGGGAAGCATCAATTATTTCTAAGTTTTGGCGTTTCTTTCGCCTTTCTTCGGTTGCTGGCAGGGGAGGAATTCAGGATGGCACGGCCCGTGGGTCAGAGCCGGTGCAGTGATTCTCATGCCTCTAAATATAATATTATTCTGTGATTAAGATTAATCTTGCTTGTATTTGAATGACCCCTCTCCAAAGGTAGAGGGTTTTGGTGACTGTGCTTTTGTGGAGAAGGAATAAATAGCTTCGTGAGATGGCAGTGTGGGTGGAGGGACAGCCGGTATCAGTCTCCTGCAAAAAGCAAGGTAAAATATCAGGCTGAACAAAAGTAGCAGCAGAAGGCAGGATACAGAACATGCTGACAGATATCGGTCAAGAGTCAGAACCCAAGGCTAGGACTTGAATAGACTCAGGAGAAGCAGGCAGGAGGCCAGGCAATGAATAAAAATTAGCATGCCCCATACTGCTCTCCATATTGTTGCTTGCCTGACTACTCCCCCTTCCACCCCCTCTCCCGTATTTTCTTTAACGTACCAGTGGTCAAAGCAAATAATGATATTATGTTTGTAAGGGAGGCCCTTGAAAGCTATTCTGAGACTAGAGTCCAGAAAAATGTAATCTCTGTTTGATTCTTTGTTTAGTGGGGATTCAAATCCCAACTTAATTTAATCTTTTGATTTATCCTGCAGGTACTGCCTGATTATATTCCAGTGCCACCAGTAATAAAAATGTAGGGATTTTCCTATTTTTATTTATTTATTTTTGCTTTTAGCACTTTGAGGACAAAAAAGCCTTAGCAAAAGTCATTATTGCTATTATCCTCTAGAATGCGTCATGAGTGCACAGTTGCATCTCTGAGCATGTACCCCATCGCTTCATATTAACGACATCTTATCAGGCTTACACAAATTTTTCTTCTGCACTTCAGCTACAGCGGCACAGCGTGTGCTGCTGAACAGGGCTGAAAACTTGCTCCAGTCGCTGCGAGTGGTCAAAGCGCCACCGATGCTGCAAGACGGCCAGGATTTCAGCTGGGAGGGTCAGGGCTGGCCAGGTGCGAGAAGGAGGGTGGCACAGTGCCTGGGACTGAGACCAGCTCCTTCACCGGGTCCTATGAGACGGGGCAAATTACTTAACGCTGCGCTTATGATGGTTTTTTTTTAAGTGTGCTTAAAATGACTCTTAGTGGCACAAGGACACCAAAGAAAACAGCCGTCAAAAGGTGCAGACTGGAAAGGCGAACCAGCAGCAAGTGTGCTGTAATTTCGGCGGTCCCCTTCCCTGAAATACCTGGCACCTCCTCTGGGTCCGTGTGTGGAAATGCGTGGGAATTCACGTGCACGCCTTGAATAGCCTGGCAGCCAGCTGCGCTGTGCCCAAGCTTCCTACACCTAAGATAGGGAGACGGCATTTCCCTATCCGGGAGTCCTTGCAGGATGAGGACGGTAAAACCAGAAGATAATCAGACCCCAGTTATTGTTGCTGTAAAGGCAACTAACGGCATACCAGAGACCACGTGTGTTGTCTTGCCTTTCTGTTCCGAGGCTGCTGGTTTCCATGTGCGTTTTCTCATTTGCCTCGTGTTCCCTATCTCGACCTTTATAAGTATTAAACACTTATTTAATTTTTCCTTTTACTTTCCCAAACAAGATACAGTTCATTCATATCCTTCAAAAAGTCGCTAAAATTAAATTTTTAAAAATCATATTAAATCTTTAATATTCTTCTATAGATGATAATATGCCCAAGCAGACAAGGACAGCATGCAAATCTAGTGGCATGCCTGACAAACATAATGCATTTATATTAAATCTATTGTACAGTAAGAATTTCAAGACGGCAGTGATCAGAGGAAACCATGCAATTGGATTAATAGATAATTTAGGCTGTAATCCAACAAAGCAGTTAAGCGTATGCTTAATTTTAAGCATGCGTAGTATTACTCGCTGTCAGTTGAGGCAAAACAAGCTTAAAACTAGGCACGTGCTTAAATGTGTTTTGCTGGCTTGCCGACTTAGTCAATGATCTGAACAAATAGGGTTTTTACAGCTGGAAATACATGAAGGAGCAAAGAGTGTCCATGTTCCCTGCAATCATTAAAACAGCAATCCAGCTCGAGCTTCAAAGCGTAACGTTTTTATAGGGGGTTAAAAAATAGAGCTCACCGACTGCAGAGGTAAACAGGTTACAAATTATTTATTTTACCTGCATTCCTGTTTAAACCGAGTTCAAAATAATTAGATAACCCTGTAAAACCTGTGACTGGTGCTGTTAATTCCACATAAAGATTTTCTCATGCAATACCTAATAAATGGAGTTTATCTTCTAACAAAGGCTTTAAGGGGATTAATATGCTGTACAGAGGATGCACTCTGTAACTCGGTTAAGATGTTTGCTCCAGATCTGAGCTAGATCTAAAAGAAGGAAGAAAACTTCACTTCCTGAATGACCTTAGACTGTCACCCAGACTTCCCTGTACCAGCTCTACCAGTTAACTCGCTTTTGACGCTTTACCGTATTTGTGGCCTTAATTGAGGGACATAACCAAACAAATTTATCATCGCAGCCCATAAAAACGACAGAATTCATATGGTAGCATTCTTCATTCTCTCCAATTTGTTTCCCTGAAATCCCTGCAGCAATTTATTTGCTGAATATGCGAGTTTTCCTCCTTATGAAAATTACAAATTGTTGTCAAGGTTAACGAGTTAATATTCTCATTCAATATTTATTTTATATGGGGGGAGGGGGAAAGGAAGAAGCGCGACCGTTCTTACACTTTCTTCCACGGCAAAGTCTGGTTTCTTAATCAATATGACAAGGACACTGTCCTTTGGATAATACCCTGAATCATCGGGACTAAAAAATGAGCTTTATTAATCAACAGCCCCTGATTAATTATTATAAAGTGATGCTCATACATTTCTGTACATTTTAATAATTCCTGCAGAAGGCTAACAATGTCCCCAGTGATTTGAAGGCTTTGGGGTTTGAATTTTTCTAAGCAATGTCACAATAAATAGTCCAAGGGTACTACTGCTCGCTCACTAATCCAGTCTGTTTCAATCCAGCAAATGAGTAAAACCTTCTTTTTCCTATTTCCCATCTATAATTCATCATTTGCATACAAAGTAAGAAGCAAGAATCGGCAGTCTCATCAGTTTTCAAAATATCAAGGGACAACCAGGGTGATTTATAACAGGCTACATTATCTAGATCATATAACCAGAATATTTCTGTAAAAACAGACCTATGTAATCTCCCGATAAGAGTGTCTGTCTAGCAGATAAATGTGATGAAGGTCATCGGTCTGGGGAACTCGGTGCAGACCTGAGTAGCCATTAGGTCGGTCTTTGCAAAGAAATATCCCATCCCAAAACATCTAACAAGCATCATCTTCAAACAGCAATTTCAACTACTAAAGATACCTATATTTAAGGCTCTCTTAGCCATCAAAGAATATAGCCTGTGTGTTTGCTTGCTGCCAGTGAGATGAAAAATATGCCACCTGTTTCTTATGCTTTCAATGCACTTTTGAAGACATAACCTTGCTGAAAGGAACAGATGCGTCCTCTTGGTTATGAAATGATCCAGCCCCAAAAGATATGTCGGAAGGTGACCACAGCTGGTAAGCATTTGTATTTTAGTTCTAAAGGGCAATCTTTCTGAACCACAGTGCAAGTGCTCGGGTGGATGTATTGCAGATTTGAAGACAAATTAGTGTTAATTTACTGAAATAACGGAAGTATTGGAAGGGCCAGCCATAAAGCATTATCCAGCACCGGGTTTGATCCGTTCGTTCTTTGTGCCGACATCTTACAGTCTGGCTTTCTCTTCCTGTAAAATATTTGCCCAGCTCTCAGACAGCTCACGAGGATGCTCTTAAAGCAGTGTGGTAGCGATAAACAATATCAGACTTCCAAAGGGACTAACCTCTTGTGTTTCTGTTTTAAAATAATGTGTTTGCATTGGAAAAATTCAGTGGCTTTTTCACAGCCTTCTTGCAATGAATGTTTTAATTACTCGTCAGAGTGCTCATCTGTCCTAAGTCGAGTCCCAGGAATTATTCACAGTGAGATGTTAAAAATCTATGTGCAGGTAACCCACAGGTTATTTGGTTTTAGCTCCTCGATTTTGGTTTTAATTCCAGGATGTCAATAATGAGTTCTCTCTTTATTTTATTAATGTGAACCACTGAAAAAAATTTCATTGCTTTAGGATGCTCTGCAACAAGCAGTACTCCTGCATTTTGCCCTCTAGAAATATGGGTTCTGATCACAGATAACTAAAATGAGATTAGGATGTTAGCTTTCTCAAGAGATAACAGCAGTCTAGGTCATAAAACTACCATATGGCAGATTTGGCAGCCTTTACAGAGGTCCATGGTTTAATTATCACAAAGACAGATTCAGTTCCCCACTTGCAAATGCCTGGGTCCTCCTGTGGCAAGGACTGGCAATGCAATTAAGGGGAAAGCTGTATTGTACTTGGCTGAAACGAGAAATGACCTTACTGTGGCCAGCGCTGTCACTTCCTAACATTTCACTCATGATTAAGTTTATCATTTCAAACAAACAACATAAAATGTCAGGTCTCTGGTCTGCTTAGCATGCGGGAGGAGGGGTATTGAGAGTGGAGAAGCATAAACCATGACGCTGTATTGTACCAAGCCAAACTGGAAAGCTTTTCTTTTGAAAAGAATTTTAGAAAAAGCGGACAACTGCATCAGAAAAGAGCAGCATCTCTGCAGACAGAGTGCGCCTTTCTGGGCAAGTCTTTCAGTTGCTTGCATCAAATGGTTTGGTGCTCCCTGTGTTTTCAGTCCCTTGACCTGCGTCGTCTTTCCCAGAGTAATGTATTCTTACACGACCACAACCCCCAATTTCATACGCGGCCCCTGCTGTGTTCTGCTTTTCTGTTAGAGTAACCGTCTTGTGCCTTGTACTTCCCTGAGAGCGCTACCTATTTATTATACAGCCACCGTGCAGAGGAATACCTGATTCTAAGAAAAACAGTGTTCCATCTTATTTATATGGCTTTGGGTTGGTAGAGATCCGTTTGCTCCGTACGGTGTTCTGGTCAGCACAGATAAGCAGCATAAGGTTGATGCAGGTGACTTCCATCAGCAGCAAGAACAGATCGAGGGCTCAGTGTGCATGCAATTGAACTGTTAAATTGCCATTTCCGAAAGAAGCCATCGGCTTTGCCTAAAACGGGCAGTGGTATAGTGGTAAGAGATACGACAATTGTCGCCTTCAAATAGAGAACAGTTTTTAGAAGTGTGTCCTCATACGTATCGACGCTTTACTAAAAGTGAATTCGTTAATGTTTCTTGTGTTAAGGTGGCTGTCGTTGCAAGGCCGGAGTCACGAGTTAACTCGCGCTAGCAGCTAACGCAGTAATTGCCGCAGCGCTCTCGTGTGCCGTTGTAAGGGCGAGGACGCCTTTCTGAAACACAATCGCATTGTAGGTTGAGGTCTTTAAGATTCTTGAAAGGCTGACGTTGCTGAGAGCAAACGATGCACATGTACCTAAACGGTATGTGTGCTTCTAGTCAGCAGGATAAAAGTATTTCTGAATCCGACCAATATTTAATAAGATAGAAAAATATTAAAATGCAGAAAGTGAAAAATGTTAAATACTTAACTTGTAGTGCGGGTAGGGAAAGAATCGCTGAAAACTGGGTTAAAATGTCACTCTACCAAACCTGCTGCTTACTGTGTTTAGTTACGTGACGTTGCATGAGCGTCTTCATGGCTATTGTTATTTTTAACTACTTGCAATATCTGAGAGCTTTGAGTTGTAGCAACAACTCTGTTTTCCCCACATCTTGGCTAATTTTATGCAAACCCTTGGAGACTAAGTTCAGTTCATAGGCATGTTCATGTCCAATTAAAAAGTAATAGATCTGAAGCCTATATAACAAATCAAAAGAATGCAATACTGTCAAACCCAAGAATTAAAACCCCAGCCATAGAGGCCACCAAGCTTCATGAGACTGTAGAAAATTATTTTTAATATATATATCTAATTTCTGAATCTTTACAATAAACAAAGCGTACTTAAATCCACCCTCGCTCTCGCCAAGGCTATATAAAAATATCAGTCTTCATTACTAGATTTTTAAATATTGTGGGGCTTCTTAAAGCAGGATTTTAACAAGTACAACAAATTGTATGAGACACATGATTAGACTGAGAGCTAGCATCAAACGGTGATATGCCAGTAAATTGTTTCTCACCTATCCTCTCGACTGGTACTAAGGAGAGAGTTTTAGGGGCTAGAGAAGTGAGCTCCTGATTGTTCTTGACTCTTCATTTTCAGGGAATAAAATATGTATCATCAGATGGCCAGAAACTCTGTGGAACTTTAATTATGAACTTTGCTCTTGCTTATTTGTATTTTCAGCGTACAAAGATTTAAGAGATTTGTTGAGGCAAAGATGTATTAGGTGGGACATGGGGATAAAATAGAAAGATGGTTCCTATCCAAACCAAGTGCCTTCTTTCTCTGTTTTTTGCTTTTTCTTTCACCAAAACACCTGTATGACCAAAGCACCAACGCAGATGCAGCTCCTACAGCTGGAAAGCTTCTCTTACTCTTATTTATAATGGCCCCAATTCCCTGGTTACTTATGAAGTCAACAGAGGCCAAAAACTTTATAAAAAATTTAGTGCATAGAGAGATAGAATTACTGCTTTTAGGTAAAATCTATGAAAAGTAAGAGCATGATATCAGCATAAAAATAAATCAAGCTAAATGTAAATCTGTGGATACTAAAAACTAAAACTATTGGAAAGTAGAGATATGGTTTATTGTAGACATGGCCTGGGGAGCTGCATGGAGATAGGCAAACAGCATGCACCCAGCTTCCGAATGAGGGAAGCACAGATGCAGTAGGGAAAAAATGTTCTGCATCTGGGATGGAATAGATAACCCAGTGAATTCTTCTGTTGGTAATCCATGGGTTTCTGGTAAACACAAGGGTGTCCTTGTTTTCGTCTCATAGCTCATGAGTTGTTGAATGTGGCTCCTAAGTTTATTTCAGTGGTGAGACATGAAAGCGCCTTATTGCATAAATAAGATCAAGGAAATAATGAAAACTGTTCTTCCTGTCTAACAGCTGTATGAGACTTGCCAGGTATGGTCACGGTAAAGTATTTATTTTTGAAACGTTACTCACAGAATTTCCACTGAATGTAATTTTTTTTATGATTTGCCCATTAAAATACTTGCTTAAATAAACCACAGCCCTAGTCCCAGCAGCTTGGTTTGACTCTGGAAGCCTGAAAAGTTCACATTTTAGTCATGCTGCCCTCTGTGCATTCTTGATGGGACACTTTTTCCCCTCATTAGAGTTGCTAATTGGCTACAGCCTCTGTCTCTCACCTTTTAGCAGTCCAGTTGTTTCAGATGTTGGTGTACGTGGTACCGTACTACTAGCAGATTGGTCAAAAGAAGGCAAACTTCCTAGAAGAGCTATAAATTGGGGTAGAAGGGGAGGGAAGCGGGGGGAAGAATCACGCTTAGCTTGGAAAGGTTTTGAATTCTTATGTGTCAGAATATCCTAATTCAAATCCAAATGGGAATCCACCATTCTAGGGGATTCACACAGCTCCAGGTAAACAACTAATGAGCAGCCTGCCAGTTTCATTTTTATCAAGAGCCCTCAGAGATTCAACTGTGCCATTTCATAAAATATGCAGATGATGGTGGAGGGAGAATAGCAAAGGCTTTGAAAATGATTCACACAACCTAAAAATGATGTTGAAAAGGGAGGAATTAAATATTCACAAAGTGAGAGAAATTAAGGCATATTAACTGTTAGAATGTGGAAATGAAGTGACTAACATGCATAGAGCTGATGAGAACTAGATGATTACAGATCTGTCAAAAGTTTCTAATTCTGACACAGTGTGATGTCGAGGTGCTAGTTGGCTGGTAAGGGCAAAAAATTAGGTATGGGACAAGTAATGCAAACCTGACAGATCAGAGTCAAAGGCGGTAAGACACCGCAGTGATTAACATTAGGCTCAGTCCTGTATCAAGGGTGAACTTTAAGCTTGCAAAATGAATACTAATTATGGTTACAAACAGAACACAAGGGGCTCAATTCATCAGCTATAGAAGGGACAGTGTAATGAGTTAGTTGGGGGGGAAAAAAGTCACCTAGGGCCAAATTTGTCTCGCTGCTGAGTTCTGGCTTACACCAGGGATAAATTTGACCCTTGGGATATGAGAGTTGGAAGTTTCGCTCTTCTGTAATTAATCAGGGGTGTATCTCATGTTGCAGTTTTGATAGAGTAGAGGAAAGGTTGCTGGCAGACGCATTCATGCCGAGCTGGTGAAAAAGAATAAAGAGTAATAATAAAAAAAGATGATTAAACTGAGCGTCCACACTGGATGAAGCTATCCATGTTGTTCTAGCATGGCAGAGACACAGTTCAACCTTTCTCAAGGGCAAAGCCAGACGCCCACATCTGTAAGCAGTACTGGAGCGGTGGGCTCCCAGCGAGCGCACAGAACGCTGCGTTTCTTCTGAAAAATCCCTCACTGGAAGCACCATTTGTGGCCCACCCAAGGCTCTGGAGGCTAGCATCTGTGCCGCATGGGGCCAGCAGCACCGTCTCGCATCACCAGTGCATGGGAGGTGTTCGGACCCATTTTCGGGGGTCCAGGAACGCTGGATTGTTGTGTTCGTGTGGAAATGGATTGGCTCCCGGTGAGGAATTGTATGTCGATGGCCTTCGCTAAGGTTGCCCAAGAGAGAAACGATTTGATAGCTTCTTCATTCATTGCTGTATGGCTTTTATTCCCTCCCTGGGCCTCGCATGCATGAGTGGTCTGTAATAGTATGTTATGTAGTGAAACCTATGCTCAGACCTGTGCAGAGATCTCCTATGGCTAATTAATATTTTCCCTTTTTTCATTGGAAAAAATCCATGCAAATTCTATCAGTCTGCGCCCCAGACAAAAACGTACGTACAGTTCATGTGTGTATAGTTGTCTGCTTGCACACACAACGTTTAAGCAGCCCTTTCAGGGTAAGGGATTCGGAAATTCAGTGGAAGTTACACCCTGTAGCCTCCTGTGAATAACCCCATCTTACGCTGTAAGCCTAGCTTGATACGGAGTGTGATTTAGTGTCACGTACAGCACTGAGTATACTGAGAATACTTAACAAATAAATACTATTTTGATTACAACACTATCAATAGCATGCTCGATATCTTCCAGAGACAAAAAGAACTTGAGATATTGAAAAAAAAAAAAGTGGTAGTTGTGCATGCCAAATAGATGTGGTACTGTATATGTGTTTTGCATACTTAATTTCTTGGAGAGCCTGTCCTATGTTCATAATCAAGAGACAAGCATAAACTCAAAGGTCACAAAAAGACTGAGCTTGGTAAGGTAGATGTTCTGAATATATTAGGTATGTAAAGCAATATTGTGGCCCATCCAAACTAGAATTAGTGGTAATTATTATATAATATGTAATGATGGGATTTAAATGGCTAACACATTTTCTCTGCTGAGATCATTTAGACATGATTCATATAAATGATTAAATTAATAGATCTTCCTCTTTTAAGACTGCTAGGCAGCTTAAACTAAATTTCTCAACAGAGACTGATCCCAGTGAAATAATATTAATAGAAAATGGAAGAAGAATTTCGGAGAAGTGGGTAAATACATGCTGGAGTTCGAGGAAATTTCTGTAGACATCTTTGCCGACAAAAATACTTTACAGATTTAATTATTCACTAGAAATAACCCATCAAGGACTCTGGAAGGTGAAAGAATAACAAACCTAACTTTCCCTGAAAGAATAGAATGGTGAAATGTACTGGAAGACAGGGACTTAAAGGATCACTGTCTACTTAGTTTAGGCTTAAACATTAGGCTTTTCATAACACTGAATGGTTTTGCAGAACCTAATGTGAATAGAAATGTTTTTCTTTTTCCTTCTTTTGAATCAAATTTCAATAAGATAGCTCCCCTCACCCCCCACACACATTCAGGAGAATCCTCTGCAGTGTTGTAAAGTCACACGCAGGAGCATCGTGCTAATTAGTGAGAACAAGGACAGGAAAATGACTATGGATGGGATTTTTGAAAGAGCCCGAGGGAGTTAGTTGCCCAAAACCTAGCAAATTCAATGGGAGTTAAGCGCTCCAATCTGATAGACATCTGAAATGTCTAGCTTGAAAGCACCAGCGAAAACATCCAACGTGAAAGCCAGTCCTGCGTTCCTCTGAGGAGTTTTGCCACCTTAGAGCCTCTTCACCCCCTTCCAGCTCTGGCCTGATTTGCAGCTCTCTGCTCAAGGTTGTGAGGCACAGCCTTTGCTCGCCAGGCTTTTTACGGGGTTGAGCATGCGTCAGCTCGGACTCTGGTCTCGCCAGAGGTCCCAGTACAGAGCGGATGCACGGGAAGGGGAATTTCACGGGGGTGGGTTGGTTTACTCGCTGCATAGTGCACCAACACAGAAAATCAAGAGCGTGGTGAGGACCACCGCTAACCTCCAGATCACCCTCTTGCAGGTAGTCGTTGTCCTACCCAGCATATGTACTAGAAGGAGGGTAAGATGAGACCTCCCAGCTTCAAAGCTAGCCCCGGGCATTCTCAGCATCTGCTTACTTTATATTAGTCACAACTAATAATCAGGGACAGAGCTGTAGCTCTTTGCTGTTTATCAACCGTTCTGCTGGGAAAGGCCTGTCATCTTTTAGCTCTCTTTTGCTCAGATTGAGAAATTGATAGGTCACCAGTGCCTTAGAGTACCACAAGGAAGGTATCATATTTATTTTAGCTACAGCTTTGCATCAGTGCTATTGCGCTGTAAAGAATTTAATAAAGCATATTTTGTCTTCAGGTTTGTTTTTTTTTATATAGCTTGGAAAAGAACATATGGTAATCTGTATAGCTCTGTCCCAGAGGGTTACCCAAGCGCTGTATAGCAAGTGGTCTTTCTATTTTTGTTGTCAAATTCATGTTTGTCTCTTATCCTAAATATTCCCTTTTTCTGCTTAGGAGGTTAAAAATACCTGGAGCTGCAAGTCTGGCCTATTTACTACAGAATTCATGAGTCACGCACTACACTGAAGTCTTGAAATATCACAGAGGTATTATTCACAGAGAGCTCAGCAAAAGAATGGCAAAACCTGCCCTTTAAGACTTCAGATTCAAAAGCCAAATGCTTTAAGGTAACTGGTCATCAAGCTTTCTCTTTCAGCAAAGATGCATAAGGAAATTGCTATAAGCCTCTGATTAGCAAAGCAACCTCTATCTTGCTCACAGCTGGAGAGCGAGTCCTTCCTAAGGAAATGGTATGCGAATGTTGTTAGTATCAGAAAGCCCAGCTCGCTTTCCAATTTTGGTGCTATATTTATATAAAGAAGTGATTGTTTCTCCAGATCTCGGTTTCTCTTGCTTCATTCCTCCAGCCTTGGGTGACATAAAATACTGACTGAATGTCTCAAATATCCTTAACGTCTCTAGTCTTTCAGACGAAATCTCAATGTGGAAGGCAGCAATGGGATATGCAGACTCTGACTTAACAACGTAGCTGTTGTTGATGGTTCAGCCCATGAATCTGCGCTGGAATATGATCAAATGCAGCTTGCCGTTGCAGGAGTAACGCGAGTGCTCGGTAAACTGGCCTCTCAACTGTGGGTTTGCAGATGAATCGGTTCAGATTCACTTTATCCTGCGGCTGAGACTCTCACTATGATAGATTAAGCTCTGTTTCATATCATATTATCCTTTATTTATCTTTGTAGCTAAAGCAGCCTATCAAGATTTTTGAAAATCATTGGTTGTCGTTGCTCGTCACCATAAAGCAGAGCATGGAGAAACTTTGCAAAGTATTTCAGCTGAACCTCAAATAGTCCAGAAGTACTCCAATATATTTTGTGAAAAACAAGAGCAAATGCTAACCCTTGAAACAGGGTGGCTCAGCAGCTCCCATAAACCAACCAGAGATGTGGGTGCTCAGAGATTTAACAACTCCATCGATCATGGCCCCATGTTTCAGATGACTTTCTAGCCTTTCTCCCTACTTGGTCGCCTCCTAATGTTTTTGCCATGGGAGAAAATCAATAAGTTAAAACAGAATATCTGCTCTCAGGGAGACAAAATCAGGTTTCTTTGAATAGTTACACCCTGGATGTAGCTAGCTGAGCTGCCTGAAAAATAATTCTACGTGCATGGGATAAAACATAACTTTTTCTGGAGGGGAAAAATGCTGAAATATATTTTTTTCACAATATTAGCTGGATAAAACGTTTCTCTTTTTTTTAAGTACAAACTTCAGCACGTCGTACAACTCTCTTTTCTGAGGTTTACTACAGATGGGATGCTTGCACCTTGATACGTAAAAGGGGTAGCTTTGGGTTTTGTAGAGGATTTTTCATAGCTTTTTGTTAAATGACCTGGAATTCACAGTTCCTGATGGATGGGGGCACAGCAGACAGAGTAAGCAGACTGGTTTCTATTCCTGGTTTTGCCACCTACTTGCTGACCTGGGGTGATTCATATAAGTTCCCTGTGCCCTTTTATCCTCATCTGTAAAATGAGGATATTGACATTTACATTTCTTTATAAAGTGCTTTTAGATCTATGGATGAAAAGTGCTAAGTAAACCAAAACTCTCAATTAAATTAATTGGAGAGAAGGAGCTAGGTCAGTGTTATAGCAAGGTTCATTTATACACCTCTTAATTTCTTTCGTCTCGTGTCTCGAACCCTATTTATAGTTGGAATTGCTACTATATCCTTTTACCTGTAGAAGTAGTCTCTCTGGGCCAGATATGAAGCATGCTTATATGCTGGAAAGGAAGAAGCTTATGCTATTTCCTACACAGATACAGGAGCTGGATGGACTAAGGGCAGCTGGTCCCACATTTTTGTGGCGCAAAGCTCTCATACAAGTATGTCACCCTTAAAAAAATATTAAAAAAAATCCAGGGAAATACCTCTGGCACTGTAGCAGATTGCACGCTCAGAAAATAAATGATAAAGCTCGTACCTTGATAAGTGAACGTTTGAGCTTTGCTGGTGGGGAAGAAAATTGTGAATGTTAGTCCCTTAGTGATCTTTCAAGGTCATAATTATATTGGTATATGCAAATCCACCTCCTACCTCGGTTCAGCTGCAGAATGAACTGTGTTGCATCTGCAAAAAAGTCCATATTTTAAGCTTTAAGTCCCCGGCCCGTATGGTTTCTCTGGTATTTCTCGACTGAGGGCCACCATTTGTGCGCATGTGCTCTTGCAGGGAAATACATATGGAAAAAAAATCCTGTGATTTCATCTCATCAGTGGTTATTTTAATCACCTGAAGGTTGTTGTGTTCCTCTAGGAGATATTTTTTTAAATGATTCTGGAATGTCTTGCTACATAATAGTAAGAAAATAGATTATGCATAGAAGCTGGTTTTGTTTTGAAAATTTCGAGAACAGATGCAATCCCGGAGCTGTGATCCCTGCACAGCTCAGAGATCAGAAGTAATAAGAAGCCTCTGAATTATCTCTCTTCTGTTCACAAAGCTTGAACTTAATCTGCCAGACTGCCTATAGCTGGAACTCAGTAGAATACAACACCAAATATCAGATATGTGCATGGCTCACACTGTGTGCGAAGGGGAGTTAGCATTCAGAGAACAAAGAAAGTAGGGCAGACACCCTTAAACCACAGTTGGGCAGGTGTTGTTGAGAGTTTCTCAATACAGTAAAAATTGGGCTAAAAATTTCACTGCATAGGGAGGAGAAAAAAAGGTCTTTGCAGTTTGGCCAGTATTCTCCTTGTCATCTACAGTTTTCTGTGTAGAGGGGGTAAGAGGTATGCCTATCTTAGATGTCTGGCCTTTTGGTAAAGAAATACATGCCCAAATGTAGGGCAATGCCCTGGAAGAGATGATTAGTGCTGGACTGACTGTTTTTGACTGCTTTGAGTCCTCCAGAAATTTTAAGACAAATAGAAAACAGCCTGGAATATAGCTGTTTTACTTGTGTGCAAGTTTTGATTGACAGAAAGTAATTATATTTAATGTTCACACAATTTTAAATAATGTGTTTATATATAATCGCGGGTGTTTTAGGAACACTGACTTCCAACTGTGCTGGCAGGGGGGGAAGTGGGATGGCAGGCAAACAGTGATCAAATGTAGGGGCATGAGCTTGAAGTATGGGTCAAAGACTATAGACCTAGTGAGACAGCAGTCTTTGTCTTTCTAGAGAGAGTTACACTTGGAGGAAGAAAAAAGTGCGGAAAAGAATGTTTGTTGCCGTAACTTAGAATTACGATGAATTATTTTAATAAGTAATTGAAAACTGACCCGCCGGTCACACCAGTCACTATACGGTTTGCTCTGTGTCCTCTGTATTGTCCATATGCTTTACAAGTGAGACAGTTGGACAGTGGGAAAGCTGAATTAGAGAAGGCTGTCCCAAGAGATGCTTTTAGGCTAATAAGCTAAGATGGACCAATAAAATAAATAAATAAACACGAGGGAAAGGAAATCTGATAGGAAAAGGAGTATGAAAAACACAACTCGCCCGTACTGTGTCATAAACTCTTATGTTGCAGTACTGTATTTACAAGTCCCTCACCTGGATTCTGAGCTACAGTATAAGCCACTGACAGCATAAATCTAGTGTCATTCCTCTCACTACATAGGAGCCAATCTGAATTTAGGCCGGGGGAAACCGGCTTCATATTATTTGTACGATTTCAGGTATTCCAGAGTAGTGGGGATGCCCTCAGAAGGTCATTCTCCAAGCAGGGGAAGTCCTGCTTAGCGGCGACAATCCTGCCTGAAGTGCGAGACAAGCGTGAATAAAAGCCAGAACAGTTCAGCCTCTGTCCGGTTCTCCATAAAGCAGCATTCAGCAGCTTCTGCTGAATCAAGCTCCAGACAATCCCCTTCCAACTCGCAGAAAACGCCTTTCCCTTGCATTTGAAGCTACCTTTGTCCTTCTTGAACCCTTGTCTGTGTCTGCGCCGTTGCCGCAGCATCGCCTGCTTCAGGGCGACTCGGTGCAGGTAGTTCTTGCCTTTGGAAACGCCTGCAAACCTCACCAGGTGTCATCTCTGCCCTGTCCAGCTATGCAAACTCTTTTAGCAAATCCGACGCAAGTTAGTTTGAACAAATAAGTGCCAGAGGCTCGCTTTCAGTCCCATGTGCCGGCTTAAACTAGCGGTGGAGCCAGGTGCTGATTGCACATGAAGCCAGCAGAAGGACAGCAAAGTTGATTTCCCCAATGAGGTAAGAATATGGCATTTAATTTCTTTTCCCTTGTCAAGGGGGCTAAGGACGGACACTGTGTTGGATTTTTTTTAAATAAAAACCCTTTGTCATCTCCATGTATGATGTACTGCCAAACGCTGCTGTAATTAAGAATTTTTTCATCAAGGAAAAGTTTTGCAGTAAGACTTTATTTTGGAAAATACCCTCTTCAGGGCCTTTTGGGAAGATTTTATATACCAAAGTGGGTTGCTGTGCCCATTAGCCTGTCAAATGTGGTCTGGTTTTGTATTAATATCTAATATGTCACATAAGTATTTTAAGAAAAGGAGCAACCTTGATTTTTAGGTATATGAATAATGAACTCCATCAAACAATAAGGAACTGGGGACAATACTAGATTAATAAATGGCTTTTCAAATCTTGAGCTGAAGGGTCAGTGCTTTCCCCCTTCTATTAAAAAAAAAAAAAAAGTATTTGAGATCCTAATTTTTTTCTTCTCTAGAAGATCCTAGTCCTAATCCATTTTTCACCTGAATTTTCAGAACTCCTATCTTTTTGGAACCATTGTGCAGAGAACAGATAATTCATGAATTAGTTTGAATTACTCTGTCCTACATCTTGTAATATAGTGTGTAGTAGTAGTACTAAGGAGAGGAAGGAGTATCCAGGGGAAGTAGGACCAAGAACTGATTTGCAGCTGAGGAAATAAAACCACTGACTTAGCTTGTAAGGAAAGCTTTTGTGTAGAGAGAAGAGGGAGAAAGCGGCACATACAGGGGCAGCAAGAGCAGGCCATTTACAAAAGCTGTAGTTGCTTAAAACATTAAAAGAACTTGCATGCTGGTCCCTGGAAGCCTGGTCAGATGGGGAGTGAGGCAGTGAGAAATGCGAAGGGTGACTCTTGCCAACCAGTAACGCATCCCTCATCTCCCCAGGGAACGCTGCCGTAACGCAGCAGTTCAGGTCTCGTGCTGTAGCCAGCTTTTAAAAATGTTGAATCTTTTCTTGACAAGCAGCGTGGCATTCAGAAGTCAACCACTTTTGCTCCAGTTCAGACTTAGTGCTTGCAGGTGAATTATTACTGAATTTTGGTACCCCTTTCAGGCACCCTGTTCTATTGTAACCAGCTGTGCACCTCCAGCTTGACCACCCGAAGGCAAAAACCAGCATATACGTAGGGTATCACCCACAGATACTGCTCTAGAGTCAGGAATAAGATGTACTGGCAGAGGATGAGTCAGTGTCCAATGCCTGGAGTGCACTGTGCTGTAGTCAGTGTTGTGGATCCTTCACCGCCTTACGTGCGAAATTCATGCATCTTATTTGGTGGCAGTAATGCTTGGTGGTGGTGTTTGACTCTTGTTTTAATAGAGGCTTCTCAGCTCCGAGCTTGTACTTTCCGGAACGTCAGGTCAGAAACTTCCTCCGCTCCTCTCGCTGTACAAATCACTCTGGAGCTGTTGGTGCTATCATCACTGAGCGTTTATTGTATCCATCTTAACTGGCAGACATAATCCATCTCCGATAAAAACTTTAAATGTTTAATTTTGTCTAGAAAAATTCTCATGTTGTTCTGTCAGTGTAACATATGCTGAGATTTTCTTTAAAAAGACCCATGCTACTCAGATTTTCGTTACTTTTCTGTAGTAAAACACAAATACCAGAATTTCCTTTGAAACTGAGGTGTTGCAAGGATTTCTGCTTGGATAATAGAATATTAATTACCTCTCGACTCTCAGAAGGGGCATGAATCTTTTAAATACCCTCTATAGAAATTTGCGTACTTTCTAACGCCCTCGGTAGGATTCTCACTCAATCTGGTTTCCAGCACCGTCAGGAGAATAGTTTTGCCTTCCAGTGCGGTGTGCTGAGCTTTAACTGGGTGTCGGAGGCCTGCCATACGTTCGTCGGAGTAGACACAACAAATTCCAACCACAAGTATCAGCAGTACTGTAGCAACTCATAACGCACAAGTATTTCACGGCTGATAGAAGCCTTGAGGACCGCAGTAAGTGAAGTGATGGGAGACATGGGGGCTGAGCGAGGAAGACGGAGAAGTGCATGAAACGTTCCTCACCAGAGTTAGACTCCTAAGGGCCTTCAACCTATTTAAAAAGGATCATCATTCATCAGCACCATCATCATTATCTGCTCGATTGGGAGGAGGAGGGGAGGGGTAATCAGCAAGAGATGATCAGCGTCTTATCACTGAGCTCCTTCATTTCAGTGCTTAAACTGCAGGATTCGTTCTGGAGAGATAATTCATATTTTATCATTAAAACTGCTGATCATAACCTCGTTAATATATGGATATTGCTAGCACACACAAAAAAGCTAACATGATAAAATGTAACGCTTCTATTAAATTACTTAAACTAGTTTACCTCGCCTCGACATTATTCCCCTCCCTGCCGCTCCTCTGCCATCACAGCCGCTGCTTGTACATGGCACACAAAATCTATAAACTCTTTCCAGGAATACAAAAGCATTCTCTATGATGTTGATAAGAAACAGGACAGTCACTCTCCCCTGACATATTTGTTCTTTAAAAACAAATCAATGGTGCAGGGATTTGGCACCTGAATGCAGAACAACGGCTTGATGAGGCAAAGATTGTCTTCATTAAGGACATTAATATTCATAGAGAGTAGAAAATCTGACACAAGAGAGGACTCACTAACCTTTTCTCATATTAGATTTTTACTTCTTAACACAATTACAGTCCGGCAATGACTTAATTAATGCTGCTTTTTGTCAGACTGCTTTAAAGAGCTGTCAATTTGGTCCTGCAGAGGCTGTCAGTGAAAGAGAAAGACAGTCATCTAGGCTAAAAAGACACAGGAAGAAATTCAAACACTTAATAACATTCAAAGTGCTATGCAAAGTCACATATCAACCTGTATTAAGGAGAGTTTTTGTCTTTCCTCTCTTCCTACTTATGCTAATATTTTTCAGGTAGAGTTGGGGCTGCCGCCACCTCCAATTCTGAAGTACACAGCAGAAAATGAAGACGGGGTCATCAAGCCTACTGTATTTTGGTTTCAGAATATTAGGGATATCTCAAACCCTCTGCGGAGAACAGAGGGACTAAGAACCGCTCCAGGAATCCTTATTAAATGCCTGCCAGGAAAGGTCGGTCTCTGGTGTAAAAGGGCTTGTACAGTTGCACCTCCTATTCCTCCTTCAGCCTCTAGAAGCCAGGGAGGTAGTTCATACTTTTCATTTAAATAAAACACCATGGAAGTAATCCTGCAAGGCTGGACGGGTCGCGGAAGACTGGTGGATTTTTAAGGTAGTTTTGAAGCTGGTTCAAGCCAGCTTCACAAGTACGGTGAGCAGCAGCTAGCTCCTGCGGCTCGGCGGGTGAGTGGTAGCGCGTGAAGTTACGGTAACGCACCTGCTTGCGGTCACCTGGCCTCGTTCCATAGAGCTGCTACAGGGAAATAGTCTAGGTAGGTGGAAAAAGCGTATTCAGTATTGCCCTGCGGCACTGGAACCAACCAGCTGCTGGTGGGCTCTGCTTGGCCCGACAGCAGCTCATGATCTGCTTTTTGCCACTGTTTAAAATAAAAAATAAATTTAAAAAAAAAAAAAAAACAAAACCAAAACCAAAACCTTCATTTGCTTCCGTTGCACACCCGGGTTGTGTTGTGATGCCCAAACAGTATGCGAAATCCAGCTTTACAGCGCATCTGCTTCTGTGGGTTTTGTTGACTTCTCTGAGTTTATTTTAATAAGTGCTTTAAGTGAATAATGTAAATAGAGTAAGAATGTTCTCTATGCCAGCAGGAACAATCAAAAACAAAAACAAAAAGGCAAAGCACACAACTCTGTATGTGTTATAGTCTAGAAGAATAATTATATATTTCTAGTAGAAGTGCCCGATTCAATCAGCACAGTCTGACGTCTGCCTGGAGAATTCTAGTACTTGGGGCCATAGAAGTGATGTATTAAAAGACAACGCAGAAAGTTTGGAGATGGTTTTGAAGTTGAATTTTAAATGCGAGGCGCCACTTTCTGTGGTGGGTAATGCTTTTTAAAATGTCCTGGCTGAGGACTGTTATCCAAACCCCCTTAGTGATGGGCATATTCTCTCTGATTGTTTCCAGCGTTCCCTTCAGAGGTGAAAATGAAAGCAGTCCAGTAAATTGCTGCTAAAACTTCTATCACTTATTATCTTATTTAAAAGGCAAGTCTATTATTCTTGATACACATGTTGTAAATTGCATTATAATTCAAGTGGGAACTGAAACATCTGTCCAAACTAATGCTGTATTTAAGGGACTTCTTGGCTTATGGACCTTGTGCAAGACTTGCCATGCCACAGGCCTCTGAAATACAGCTAATAATTTCTTCGGGTTGGCAGTCTGTCATTATCACTCAAACAGAGGCACAGTTATGAAACTTCTTTAAAATGTTCATTTCTTTAAAATTTGAATTTCATTTGTGCAAAACTTTTCTTAGTTCAGGTTTTAATTTAATAATGTAATGTGGGAAGGGAGAGGCAGGCTTCTGTAAAGACATAAATACAATTAAATTTTTAAACTATTTACCTTATACGCTACTTACAATAAGGCACGGACTTTCCTCTGAAAACCGAGTATAAAGAAGCCTGGTATTATCTTGGAGAACAGAGACAATTGCTCTAAAATTATGCTATTTTGAACATTAGTGTGTGTATATGGAGGGGACTAGGTTTTATGTAAATGGGGCCACACCTACAAGAAATCTGTCTCTATTCCAAAAAAAAAATATATATATCAAGAAAACATTGAGAGAACCTGAGAGTTGGATACCATGAGTACACATTTTTCCCTCTGGGGAAATGTCATTTGCTTTGCAGAACGAGTCCTAGAAGACTTGGGCTGATCTGAGTTATGCAGTCTTAATATGATTGAAGAATTATCTTGTTGACAAGTGCAGAATTATAGATTTGAATCCATTAGCTAAAAGGGTCCACAAACATTTGAATAATGGCCTTCACGTTTTTTCCATTGGTCTATCAAACAAAGAATCCTTAAAAAAATAATAATTAAAAAAAAATCTTAAAATCCTGTAGTTACAGTGTAAAGAGACTGAATTAATATTTCATGTTAGAAACAGGAGTTTTGGGCTGTGCTTCTACATTTAGAGCTGTATTTTTGGCAGCTGCAAAAGTACAGTATTTTGTAATAAACATAAATGTTTTCTACGTAAATCCAAAAGGAAAGCCATGAAATTAATTCGGTATCAAAGGAAGAGTTTAAATCAACAGCCTTTTAGTGAACGTTACTGATGGGGTTGGCAATATGTTGCAAAAAGAGACTAGTTCCCATATAAAGGGCCAGGTTCCCATCCGATGTAATTCAGCGTAACTTCACCGCAGCATCTGAATTCGTATTCAGACTTGGAATGTTTTACCTACTTGCATCCTGCATTCGCCATGTTCCAAAGCTGGCTATTCCAGAAATATCCTCTGTATGCTAAATCTGGTAAGGATGTTTTTGTTGCGATTAGTCTCGGGCTGTAACTGGGACCCACCATACAGCCGTGGGGGGGAGCACGGTTTCAGACACACACTTCGAGAGGGTTAATGAGCGTGTATTTGTGAACTATCCCCTGAAGTAGGGGATTTATTGCTTCATGGACAGAGCACAATCTCCTCTTGTAGATGCAATATCAATATTCCAAAACAGCTTTGAAAAAAAAAAAAAAGTGTAAGAATTTTAGGTTACTTTAGAAAATTAAAATCCATATGGTTTCAGGTATTATAGGAGGTTGCTGTTACAGTGAGACACAGATGAAGGCGGAGGGGAGGAAATCTTTTTGATTTTTTGATTCTTTTTCCTACTCATTCTTCTCCCCATCTTGCAGATCTTTTGTGGGTGAGCCAAATGTAATCAGGTTTGGCTCACTTGGAGGAATTAGGATGACTGAAAAGTATGCCAGATTTCAAAACAATTTCTAACAGTTTCTGTGATACTGTGTAAGCAACTGAAAATTGACATGTTGTGTTGTGCCCAAGTCAGCCAACTGCTGTCACTGAATAATTAGATTCTCTAGAAGAAGGGAAAGTTTGGGGTTTTTTTTCCCTGAACAAAATTATTAGAAAATAATGTAGTAGCTATTTAATTTAGGGATAGGCTCAAATTCTTCTGCTTTTACAAGCAAATTTTTAAAAACAGCTTGAATCTGGGCTCCAGAAGTATCTTTCATGTATTTTTATATATAAAAGTATAAATAAGTCGTCTGGGCATTTTTAGGTAGGTATGCCACTTGCACATGGAGGAGTCATTGTTGCATATGGTTAATATTACTTTTCTAATACAAATTATTCTTTTTAATTCTTTTTATTTCATATGGCACATCAATTCTGTGAATTGATATCAGACACCGGTCGCGAGCTAATTGTGGCTCGATCCGTCATGCAGTTACGACGTTTGTGAGGATAGAGAAGGTCCTGGGGAATCGGGCGCTATTCTGTACCTCTGCAAACTGACTATGAACTGGGGGAGAAGGGTTCTGCTTTGATAGCCTCTACGCCCCTTCCCACTCTTCCAGCAGAAGTACAAGCGGTGGCACGTTCAAGGGTGACAAATCATGCCTGGTGAAATACTAAGGTAGTGGAGGCAGGTGAGGGGTCCTGATCTGGCAGAACCATGCATGGTCGATGTGCTCGCTTCACGCCCTTGTGAATAAGGTGGAAACGCGAGCCTCGTCTGGAGGGGAAGATCTGGGGGACTGCATGGGCGAGATCCTCAGGGGGCGGTTGCAGCTTACATCAGCTGGAGATTTGGATGGGGACTAGGGAGACCTAGCTAAACTATAATATCACAGCAACTGCAACGAAATTGGAATAATTGAAGAGAAAGGGATTTTTTTCTTCTCATATTTTTCTAAGTGGTCTTGTTCCTCGTTTTAGTAATTCTATCAAAAAGCAGCACAACTTAAAAACCGCTATTTTTATCTTATTCCAAGCCTTATCTGATAGCGCCTTCTCATCTATCCTTTCTAATTGAATGCACTCCTTCCAGTTTGTTGTTGGAGTCATCTTTCCGTAAGGATTATGGAAAGTAATTCTTAAGAGTAATTCTTAAACCTGCACTAGTAGCATCGATATTCTTATCAATGAAAAAGCCCAGTGCAAAAACTTGTGTGACAACAATTAATGAAAAATATTTTTATTCTGAAAGTATTTTTTCTATTGGCCTGACTCTTGCCAGGACTCTTTAGACTACAAATATTTCAGAAAGGTGATCTTAGGGATGAATACTATGTATTTTTGAAATTTCTACTGCCTTTTTTTCCCATTAAATTCAGCTGTAAAATTCAGTTAATGGTACTGGAGAGGATGGCGGTAGGATTCTCTTTCTCCCTTGAAAATGCCACCCTTCTGTGTCTTTAGATCCAGCTGCAAAATTCCTCATACTTTTCTGGCACTATTACAAATGAGAGATAAATAATAAACGGTTTCTCCCAGGGCATCCAAAGCTACATATATAAATCTATATTAAATCCAAGGTTAATGATTGCTTTTCTGTTTTATTGGCTGCGGGGAGCACTTTCTGAAGGAAATCCTGTCTAAGTGGTAAAGTAGCTTTCTTCAGAGGTTCTTAAGCAGAATGAGACATTAAGTTTCGACCATCCTAATCTGCAACATGTGACCAATGCATTGTAAGAGAGAGTAAAATGTATTTTCATGTATTTGTCCATTGGAAGAAAAAACTCTCTTTATTGCCCCAAATTATTCTATATCTATAATGTCCCTAATTTGACTTGGTCTTGCAGGGAAAAGTGCTATACTTCTCATTAGTACTTCGCAGTTACCCCTTCCCTGGCTGAGGTGGAAGAAGCTTTAAATCATGTGGGAGAACGGGGAAGGGAAAAGAGAGAAAACAAGCTTTTTGAACCCTGTAATGTAAATTTGCAGACAATTATTCATTATTAACTGCCTGAAGCATCACACCTCTCTCACCTTTGCTGGAATGTCTGAACATTAGGGTAAACAACACGCTGCTGTCTTATCATAATGCGGTCTGCTTCACTGCAGCAAGAACTTGTCAGAAACAGATTGTGATGTTGACTTCTCAATAGGGGAAAAAAAGGGCCTAAATTAGACTTCTATAAAAAGAATATTGCATATTTATTTCCACAATAACACCAAGGAAAAACGTTAGTCAAGAAGCAAGCAATTGGGTGAATAAATAAGCTTGTCTTTGTTCTCATCAATTAAGTTATTACATCAGTTGGAAAACCAGTGAATTATAATACAGATGTTTAATGAAACACTGCTGTGCCTATAAGTCAAACTCCTATTTTGTGGTGTGATTTTGGCTGCATAGTTTTGTGTGTGTTAAACCGTATTTATTAGCTGATACCCATTATTATTTTGAGCAAGGTATAATTCAGTTGTCAGGCTCCAGCTCTGGGAAGGAGATTTAATCAGTGAGAGCCCGCTTTGCTGCTGAGCATAAAACAATGCGGGTTTCATGAAGCAATCACACCAGTGTGAAAAAATGGGATTAATTAGTATTGTACAAGAACAGGCAGCATGCTCATTAAAACCTTGTGAGCTGCCTCTTGATAAACTGCCACTTGATAGGGCCGCATTAATGTGACAAGGCAAAGACTTTATTTCCAAATCCTTTCTGATTATATCTCACTTTTAAGTTACCTGAATTGACTCTCTAAGGCTTTTGGAATACGAAGATCAAAATTGCAGCAAGAGATCCCCAAGACACCTGGACAAAGGAGCCATGCTCAGATAGCAAGGCTTCAAAAGACAACTTTTTTTTTGAACTCCCATTCAAACATAAATCAATAGCTGTACAATGAGGCAGCTCCAAAGGTGGTAAATTTGCATTTGCACTCAGCAGGTTGGCCTGGAACTTATTTGACGATTAGCAGCTATCTAATGAATCCCGTATAATTCTGTGCCTATCTGCTCACCAAGCGCTTCATATGTTTGTCAATATGTGAAGTCTTATGAATATTCTTACAGCTTCGAGTATGCTCTGAGGAAAGGGGAGAAAAAGGTAGGTGCTCCCAGCTGCACATCTGTTTCTTATAGTTTGGGTTGGCCACCGAAGAGTTATGATCGTATTTCTGTTTTATCCTTCCTTTTAGAAAGGTTCACAAACTAAAAATGTAGATTCCCGCTAGTGGATTTGTTTCTACATGACAAAACATAATAGGAGATATGCCTGAATAACAACAGTAAATGTTGGATAGGATGTATTTTTGATCTTGTGTGTTATTTTCCTTTAGGCATAATGTTTTATTCCATCCTGAATTTCTAGTGGTTCTGATGATTTACTCGTACGTAATCTTTGGCTTTTTTTTTTTTCCTTCCTTTTTGTGAATTAGCGGCTATAATGAAATTATATCTGAACTTCTAATAGTTAACCAAATCTATCAGCTATTTCATGGTGCTCCAAGATGCTGACTTTCCATGTAGCTTTAGCTGACATTGTATGTAAGGCAATTGTAATGCAATACAGTTACCTGTCAGCATATATTTGTAGGTGTGGAAAATGCCACTCAGAGAACAGAGATCTCGTATTCCCTGAAGCTTTTCCCAACTATTTTATTTTTAAGCAAAAACATCTTGTTAAATCTCAACACCCTATTAAAGTAATGTTATCCACCATGAAGTCTGAGTATTCAGTTACCAATTATAGATTGTTTGCAACTGTACAGGTGTAATCCCACCCACAGCTACCAGTGAAAGGCATCAGGCTGGAGGCAAGGTACCTGAGCTGGCTGGATAGGGATGAGTACAATGCTTTACAAAGTGACGTGTTGCAATATTATTAATTTAAACCCTTAGATTTCATTGTTGTGATCTGGGCTACATGATGCAATGTAAGATGACAGCCATTGAATTAATAGAAAATGGGATTCATCTCTTGAAATTTCACACAAAATAGAAGCAGGAGACAGACAAAATAAAGGGAGATGGATAGACAGACTGATAATACCACTAATACTTTTAAATTTAAACTGAATGGGTGAGATAATTTTAAAACACTAATGGTATTTATCAACAGTGTGATAGCAGAAAAAAAAAATCACACTCTCTCCCTCTTTCTCCCTTTCATTGATTGCTTTGTTGAGCAAGTCAGTGAATATTTTACACTTTGTTTCTTTTATTTTAGCAAATGAACTGCCTCGAGCTAATGTAGTGTAAGTGGAAATTTCAAGCACCAATGTCTCCTGCATGATCCAATAATAGGGACTTTCTTTTCCTCCTAGCTCTGAAACGTAGTATAGCAGCAAACTCCCTGATGCCTCCAGGTAGTCACATGCCTGATTTATGATTATAAACTACAGCTCTGGAAGAGGTTAGCTAGGTAGTTTAAATCATTGCTTTTTCTCTAATGAACAGAGAGAAAGTACTATATGCAACAGCCTTATCTGGTTGTTACTTATGCCCTACGTACTACTCCTCCATGGTTTTGGTTGTGATAGTGTTTTTACATCATTTTAATTTTTAATGCCATTTTAGTAACCCGTGTTACTGAAAACTGTGTGAAATGAGTTTTCCTGCTATTATTTATCATTCATCTTGGCGCAAATTGGAGCCAGGTACTTATTTCTAATCTGGTATAGACAGCATCAAAATGGATAAAAAAGGCAAGGTGAAGATAGGTAACAACCACAGATTGTGTAAGGGGTGGTTTCTTTTCCCAGTAACAAGATGCTCTAAGGTTGAACTCTGTTCTTGTCTGATATTTGTATCAGACCATTGTACCAGTATCTAAATAGAATGAGATAAATATGTTAAAAGATGCCTGAGATATGAAAATATAGTAACATTCAAGATATTTTCACAGATGAGTGTGGAAACTGATTCCAGACTAATGTTATTAATCTGTCTAAGAATTCATGGAAGGATGGGATTATTATGTAAACTCTAGGTACCCCTTATGCAGATCAGTCTTGGGCAAATAGGACTTGCTCAGCAGATCGCCATAAGCCTTACTGACCTTGACAAACAGTGCTATGATCGTATTTTCATATAAATAAACTCTTTTCAGGCAGTTTCCCCTAGATGGACTCTTTGTGGCACAAGACCTTTTTCCCAATTTTTGCTTTTAAGTCTGTTACTTATAACCATCTAAAAGACACTCGTATTTGACTTTCTCTTTCTGTGCCACTCACTAGCTTAATGGAGTATCAGACACTTAATGCATGCTCACACAACTCTTGTCATTCAAGTGCATCAGAGCAACGGATCATGTCACCCTCCTCCTAAAGTAACCCATATTTTGGAATTAGCGAGGTAAAACTCTTCCTGTTGGCAACTCTTCATACCAGAAATTCAAAACGAAGACTTTGGGTAGTCAGTGTGTTTCTCCAGTAGCCTTTTACCTCTGCAGAAACATTAAGCTTTGGATGTCTGCATCTAGAAGGATTTTTAAGCAGACTAGGAAAGGCTATTTTAATAATCTAGTAGTATTTGCATGTGACTTTCTTCTGTCAGCTAAAGCTTCAGGCAACAGAAGTACATGGGTCTGGTTCTTGCCTGTTCTTTCACATCTGAGGCCCAACTTTGATAGAAGCTATACATGATCCGCTATAGTCCCTGGATTCTTTTATATAGAACTGTTACTCAGCTAGTTATTCCCTCATCATGTACTGTTGAATGTTGCTGCCTACATGAAATTTGATGCACCTGTCCCTTTTGAACAGCATCCTATTTTTCAGACTCCTCCGATTTGTCATGATCATTTTGAATTCTAATCTTGTCTTCCAACGTACTCACAATTTGATGCTGTCTGCAGATGTAATAAGCATAATCTGTTCAATCATTGAGGTCACTAATGAAAATATTGAATGGTACCAACCCCAGCCCCCTCTGGAACCTCTCTTTGTGCAGCCTCCCATTCTGGCCGTGAAGCTTTGATAAATACTCTGAGTACAATTCTGAAACTGATTTTGTACCCTATCATTGTTTTATCTGAACCACGTTTCCTTAGCTTAAGTTCGAAATATCTAATAGCAATCGGATATTTCTCTAAAAGTTAATGGCATCTATTGTCTTCTGTCCAGAAAACTTTGTTCCTTGTAGAAGAAAATTAGATTGGTTCAACAGCCAGTCTTCAAGACCAAAATGTCAAACTCCTCTCCTTGTATTTCTTTACAGAATGCAGATAATTTTGTTTCAGTTTCCCCAGAAATTTAAAAGAAGGAACTCCTTTATAATCTCCAAGTCAGTTCTTTTTCCCATTCCCTTGTCTTCTGTGTTTTGTCACTTCACCCATTCTTCAGTATTTCTTGAGAATAACTATTAATACCTCTGAGCTTTGGTCCTTTAAATAACAGAAGATGAGGTAGAAAATTATTCAAAAATATCTTAATTGTCCCAATATTTTCTAACCTTTCTTATCAAAGACTACAGCCTTGTGGTGACGCTACAACCCACCCCAAAAAAGATAGGCTATACCAAGGACACCTGCCAGTGGCTTCCTCCACCTTTTTGAGTTGAAGCAAGTTGAAAAGTTAGCGCAATCCAACTTCGCTTGGATTTCCTTTCACTAAATTAGTTATAGAGTGTTTGGTTTTTTTTATGGTTTAAGCCATTTGTATCTCAGTTTGTACCTTGGGCTTTCTTTTTACGTACCTTGGACGTGGCCTGGAGATTTAGAATATCTCATGAGCTTTGGAGTGTGAGTGTTCCATTTCTTCATGAAAGATTTTGTGCACCTGATCTTTCTGCTTTGGTAACTTAGGGAGGTTCGTTCCACCAGTTAAACACCGCTCCATCTAGAGCTGCTGCCTTCAGAAGACCCCAGAACACTTGGGGGTTGGGTATCCTTACTCGCTCTCTGCTGTTCCTCTCATTTCCCCCGAGTTCCTGGTATAAATGTTGGGGACAAGTACTGGGGTTGGCTGGACCGGAATTTGATGCAGTAGCTCTTGTGCCAGTGTGCAGGGAAAGGGGAAATTCTGAAGAGCTGTTCCTTCCCCCACCTTAACTCTTGCCAGGTGGTGGGCTGACACATTGCGCTCCTTCAGAATTACAGCTGCTCCATCAAAGATTCAATTTGGGCCCTCTGTGTAGCAGTGAGAAATATTTCTCTACTGTAAATCACTTAGTACGGAGAGAATCCTCAAGTTGTTTTCATGCACAATCATACAGGGACCTAATTTTCTGTGATGGCTGCTTCAGTTATTGCATCACAAAAATTTCTCACTATGGAGCAGCAGGTTTCATTCATTCCATCACCACCTATAAATAAGGGTTGTGACTGGAATAGGTCATGAGAGTTACTCCTGGGAAGACCACATATCATATTATCTGTGAAGAAAATGCGTTTTAAATTGCATTCTTCTAACTACATCTTGGTTGCTGCATAGTTCATTTCTGAGCATGCTAAGCGGCATTCTCAGCGCCGGTGATACAGCACAGAAAATGATGATTCAAAATGCTTATAGAATCGCAGGATAATTTAGGTTGGAAGAGACTTCTGGAGGTCATCTCGTTCACTTGGGAAAAGTATCAGTTGACACTTGAGAACTGTAACATGCCCCAGAGATTAGATTAGTGGGAATTTTGTAGACTGCTTAAGTGCCAGAACTCTCAGTATGGCATTGAAATCAGTAACTTCTGCGGGTTACAGTAAGAAACTTAGAGATGTTTCAATTCACCCTGGTTCATGTGCGCCTCTGAGAGGAAAAAAAAGGTCTGTTTAGATAGACATTCCACACCGAAATTCCCAAACCCCAAATTATTAATTATTTTTCACCATCTTGGAAATGTGTTTGCTTGCATGCACTAACAAACCGTCATGGAAATCTTTCAATTTAGTCTTGACGTCCGCTGACTGTCTCTTATCATAATGACTGTGAAGGAAGGCGGTGGGAGATCGCTGGCTACTGCGTGTGTGCACAAAGCAAAGCACTACGAGACTTAGGCGTGCTCTGTCTCTGATTCGCCCTGTCGGGTTTGGAGCTTTTACTTTTGTGATTTTACTTCCGAAGCTGCCCAGCTATCTCATCTCGCTCGTGCATTGCAATCCACCTGATCACAGAAAAGTGCGATCAATGCTCGGAGGGGACCTTTTTCTAACTTTTCGGAGGCGAACCCCCCGAGGCTGCTCTGTGTGAGCAGGACTGGCAGAAGCATTAACTTGCATTGAGCTCTGAGCAGCATGATCCCTTGTTCCCACAGATTCCCCGTGCAAGCCAAGCAGAGAAGAGCCAACGCTTCGGGGAACTTGGAAGAGGGGAGTAGCACTCTGTATGCATCCATGGTGCCACAGAAGCCACTTCTGTCTGCGTGCGCAGCTGCTGATTTTCTAACCCAGCTCTCAGGTAGGACATCTTGAGGTGAAATATTCGGGAATTAAGTAAAAATTATTAGGAAAGATTGAAAAGGCATACGCAAAGGTAAAATGCAAGTGTGCGCGTTTGTACGTGTTTCCTTGTTGCTGGTTGCAGCAGTGCCTCAATGTCGTCCTTTTAATATGCTCGTATGAGCAAACTTGTCGTACGATATGGTTATGTTACCCTTGACTTCCAGCTGCACTACAATTCTGGTTACTATTATTTTAAATTATGTGTCTCTATATAATGGTCCGTGCAGAAGAAAAAAATAGCACATTAGCTTATATTAAGCAATCAACATTCACAGAACTTCAGCATCTTAGTTATCCTTTATAGTTATCCTTATGCTTATATCATAAAATACAAATTAGCATTCTCATGTTACATCTTTGAGAGCCAGTCCTTTCTCTTTCTGAAGAGCTTCAGCAGTTGTCATGAAATAATCTTGTGTGTTAATCTGTTGTTTCCATCTTGAAAAGCACAAAATTATTCCCTTAAGAAGAAATCCTTATGATACTTATTCGAAAGGAGCTAAAGGAAGCCATCCAGAATTTTAACCACTCTTGAGTTTGCAAGGTAGAGAATGGAGTTGGGTCTCTTTGTCACATTTTGCAGCTGATGCTACACCATTAATTTAAGTAAATTTAAAAATCAAAGCCATAATCTGTATTTTAATATTGACATAGTCCCTGCCATTTTGACTTTGCCAATCAGCCGAAGTATTTCAACAGCTACCAAAAGGATAGCTCTTCCATGGTTTGGTTACAGAATTAAGCATGTTAGAGGGCTCTTCACTCATTTCTGGAATATCAGGAATTGGAGATGTCAGTAAAGTATGTTGTCTTAAACCAGAACAACTCATCTGATACAGTATAGTTGATGCTTCTAGCTTTTTATGGAAAATACATTTTAAAAAATAAAAAAATCATTCTGGAGGATAATGTTACCTAGCTAAGGAGGCTGAAGGAACTCAAAGATTCAGATACAAACACTCAAATGTCAGGCTAAGCCTGGGATAAAGTTTGTACGAGCGGTCAAAGTAATCACCAGGTGATTATGGTCTTCTCTAACAACAACATTACGTTGCGGATCTCCTGGACTCTGAAGGGGATTCACTCTGCCAGTGTTTTGAATAATAAGGGGGTTGGTGAGGTAATATATATTCTGGAACACTTTGTCCACATGTTATCGGAATGCCCGCAATGCAAGAGTTATGGGAAATATATCATCATCCCTAGACTGGAGTTTATACAGAATATTACTCTGCCATAGGATCCCTTTATCTACATTCTAGATGGCCTGACAATGGCTCCCCAAATGCCTGAAGCCAATTTAAAAAGGATACTAAGAGCACTCTAATAGCTGAAGTTATTACTACTAAAGTGTAAATCAATGCTGTGTACTTTCCAAGGAGGAAGAGCGGGTCCGAATGAGCTTTGCCTTAATGGAAAGAGTATTTTAGACAAATTCTGCATATGTGGAGGCAGATTCTACACATATGGCGCCATAGTCTGCAGTCAGGTCTACCGACTTCCCCTTTTCTGCAGTGAAAGGTGAATTTACTCAGCTTGGAACAAACCTGCACTGTTGCTATTCTTTCGTAACGATTGCATTAACCTTGTTAGTTTTGCTACGTAGGTGCTGAACGTGAGCCTGAGCTGGGCTGTATACACAAGGCAAATACCTGAGGAGCAAGAGGAGGGACAGAAGGACGTAGTGCTGCACCCCTCAGCTCATCTCACCCGTCCCCTGGGTGCTGCACCCAGGCTGGTGTAGCGCGGTGGTACCCAGCCCCTACCAGTCTGCCCCTTTCTCGCTCTCACTGGCCCTTGCCTCCCACCCCTTGGGCTCTGGGGCAGTACTACGCCATTTCTACTAGCAAATATTTCTTCATAATTTTAGCAGTGATGAATAGGTCTGTCAGGCACTTTTGGTGGATTGTATGCTAACACCCACCAAAAATATGAGTTGAGGTCATGGGCTGTGCCTAGTTCTGGGGCGTAGGTTTTCTCACCCCTGATTTATATACAGCAATCTTATGACAGCCACTTTAGTCAAAGGGGATGTAAATCTTCTCATTTCTGCTCATCTTGAGAAGATTCTGTACTCTGAATACCACGGATTTTTAGGGATTACTAGTGAGGGCCCAGTTCTGGATGTGATCCTCTATCGTCTCCAGTTATCCAGAGATAATCAGATATTAGAGAAGGTTGAAAATTGGTCTCCTATTAATAATTAAAAAAAAAAAGTGATAAAAGACTCTGATCTTGCCAGTGTCATAAGTAATGTCACTTAGTAAAGTGACTGGCACTAGCTGTAGGCTCAGATATGCCAATTATAATTAAAGCCATTATTTTCAAATACAGTTCAGTTTATTCCTGGTGAAAAGTAAAGAGAATTTTAGAGTGACAAATCTCTCTGGAAAATGCAAACTTGATGAAAAGGCTGTGGTTTTTAGACTACCTGTAATAATTCAGTTTCAGGTTTGAAATGAATATTATGTTAAAACATATTCTTTAAAATGAGTGTTGACCAACCTAACGTACTGTACAACATGAGAACATGTATGTGCCTGTCAGAATCATCTTGAGGAAGCAAAAGAAGACTTACAAGGCAGAAGTGGCATTTAGTTCTTAGATCAACAGCTTTCAAACATCTGTAGTATGGCTTTCAGAAAGGTACCGAACCATCACCCATTGCATACCTGATGCCGAATCACAGTTTTCTAGAAAGGTATCCAAATCACCACCTATTTTTGAGAACTAAAACCAAAGATGGTGCTCTAAAAAAAACAGAGGCAGTGCAGCTGTTTTCTTTTTCAGGCAAATGTGGTCTGATAACAGATAGAGAAGCCTTGATAAAACTGAGCGTTTGGTCATTTATTCACAGCGGCGTACAGACAGTGGCTGTATTTTGTAAAGCCATATAACACACCGAGACACCAGTCACCCTTGGTGGGTTTCTGCCCTAAAACGAATGGGGTTCCCGGAGATGACCGCAGCAGAATATAAAACAGAGCCACGAAGTAGCTCCCCCGAGCAGCAGCTCATTCCTGTGGAGGCAGCTTTAAGCTCGGGACAAACGCCACAAGAAGCGGAAGGTGTGCGCTATATCGGGCAATATCCCAAGTGCTCTGAACCCTCCGCCCTGGGACATGTCCTGGGGGAAGAAGCGGTTTGGGACTGCAGCTGCTCTGGAGGTGCAGCGCCTGTCATTGGCAACCTGGAACTGAAGGTTAGCTGGCAGGCGATGAAACAGAAATTTTGTCACTGACCTTTGCTAATGAGTACGCCAGTCCTGCTCAAATCCAGTGGTAGTTAGTGTTTCTCTTATTCTGGCCGCCTTTTAGATCCGTTTGCCCAAGGTGATGGTGCATTTATGCTCTCAGGCATTTGAACAAATGCCTGCCCTACTGCTGGCCACCAGAGATTACCCTGAAAACCGACTGCGGTGCAATGATCTGAGGTCTGATGTTAACATAAGGTAGAGATAAAATTCCTGCTTGCACTGCAGGTGACCGGGATCTAGGCAAGAAAAGTTGCTGTAGCTGAATTTTTTTCATTCTCATCTACTGCACTGGGCAGCTATTTTGTCATTATCGTCAGTCTTAAAATCTTGGCTTTGTTTTCTGCCCTGTAATCTTGTGTTGATGCCCTTTATGTTCCCAAACCCTCTGTTTAAAAGTGCTTCCATTTGATATGATTAATAGCTCTTGCGAGTGATCTCTATTAAGGACTCAAAGCTCAATTTCAAATATTTTTGTGGCGCTTCTGGTGGGCCTTGCTGGGATAAATTAAGCCTATTTTTCCCCTGATTGCTTCATTGGATCTCTTTGTAACTTCACCTTGTATTCCTTTCTGTTCAATACTTTTCAAAGTACTGAGAGTTTAAAGAGGTACAATAAATCCCAGATCAGTTTTTAATGACCATGGTAAGCCTGCTTGTAATATGTCAGTAAGCTGAGCCTAAAAGCCAATGGGGAATAGGCCATTTCTGCCTTAGTAATTGCCTCCACAGAAAGATTTATAATGTCATTATCTGAATCTACAAGAAATAACTCATAGAGCTGAAATACCCTAAAAAAATATTACAATTCTCTCAAAATCTAGTAATTCATAAATGCTAAATCATAAAACTTTTTTCAAGATGTTTTATGTTAAAAATAAAACACAGTCAAAATATAAATGTACTTTTCTTAATCAGATTCTTCGTTCTTTATGTATCTGTTTTCTGTGCTGTAGTTTGGGCAGAAGAATGGTGCAGTGCACAGCCCAGATCTAGCGCTGCGCTGCTGGAAACGCGAGCGAGTGCTGCAAAACCACAAAGAGGGAAGAGCATTCCCAGTCATTTTTCTTTATTTGTGTATGATTCCAGGGGGGAAGAGGGTTAGTTAGCACTGCAATAAAATTAATTTTAGCAATAAAAATCACTCCCCCCTTCTCCTTCCACCATTTTCCCATGAAAAGCCACACTAAATGTCCTGATAAATGTACTGCGGTACTGTCTTAAGCCTTTTCAGCCGGCTTCCTTTGCCCTCAGCATTTCCCAATCAGAAGATATCATTCATTTCTTTCAAAAAGCAGGAAATGTACTCTTCAATTTGTCTGGTGTTTAATAAAGTGCTAGAATTACCATAGCTACCCTCATCTTCTGATGCTTTAATACACTGTGAGATTTATACTAATTTCAACCAGACTATATTCTTCAGTGTAGGAAGCTCGTACACTTAAATCGGCACTGTCAGTGTGCTTTTTCCTCTTTTTTTAATCATGAGCTCCTATAAGCAAGGACCTGATTTCTGTTCCCCAGAAGATTTTGAATTGGTTTACTTTTTTCATGCTGCTGTTTGTCCTGTGTCCATGTGAGCTCGATTGTTGCTTCTGAGTGGTTTTGCCACGGCTGCTTTTCTAAATTATTTTTCATTCATTGTTTCAATAAATATTATTCACTGACATCTCTGGAGATGTGTTGTAATGCAGTTGCTTCAGCTCGGCTGAGTGGTTCCTAAAATCAGCGAAAGGTTTCTGGTCTGATACAGTCCGATTCTTCTCTGAAGTTCAAATTAAACTTTTCAGGGACCAATATCTGCTCTTGGACTGTAAATTACAGAGGCTAACACCCTTTTAAAGTGTGGCAGTTCTGTTATTAACTTGAATAGGTCCAGGGTTTCATCCCATGTCCCTGCTCTGAGCACAGACATATCTATAAGTAATAAATTGTTACTCATTTCTAGTGAGCATTATAAACTTTCAGGTTCCTTTCTTCGAAGAAATGAGCTACCTGAAACAGAAATTATTTCCCAGTCAGGGCACTCTGGTCTTCATAATGTCACCTGAATCCGAGAGGTCTGTGAAAATGGTACCGACACCTTTATTCCCCGAGTTTAAAAATTATTTATAAGCAAATGTGTGCTTCTGCCTCTGGATGTGTACATCCGATTCTTATCGATATCAGTGGGAATACTCCTTTGCGCAGAGATCAAATACATCGTAACACACCTCTCATCTGTGAGCCTCTACTGTATGCTTTGTAGCTTTGCTTTTAAATCTTTCCCTGATTTCTGAGGCAATGTGATGTGTACTTTTCAGCACTGAGCTCTGTGAAGAAGTCAACGACAACTAAATGAAACTGGAATTTCGGAATGGTCTGTCTTAAGATGATGTGTTTAGGAAAATAAAATAAAAATCTGGTCTTCTATAAAAGCTTGTTTTCCTGAAGAGCTGCTGCACACTGAGTACAGTCAGATTTATAATTTGGAGTAAACTCGATTCATTGCTGATCATTAGCTTTTAAACCTAATCTGGATTGAGATCAGAGTATAGCAACTCAAATAAAAATCTTTGCACTGAGTCTAAAAGCCTGCGAAGAAATTGTAGTCGACGCAAGGTGACAGTCTGGACTGAGCCGCCTTGGGCCGCGTCCTTAAACGGTACAAATTCGCCTTCATCGGGATTGTTGATAATAAGATTGGAGCAGAGAGAACCTAACCACAATGAAGGATGAAAGAATCAAAAATATCCTTTACTCCCTCTCTTAGAAACTCATCCTGTAAGAACTAGGGTCAAATAATGAATTGAGGTTGGTTAGGATTAGTCTCCGGTTATGCACTTGGTGCCTTGCTGCTTCACTATTGTATGTAGCAAATGTTTCCTGACAGGCTAACTAGGAATAATAAAAGGATAAAGGACTCTGGTGACATGCTGAATGTTACAATTGTTATTCCTGTCCTCTAAATGCGGTTTACCTTTGGAGTGTCAGAGGTGACCGTTCTCGGAGCCCAGGCAAATCGAAGGTGGAGCTGCTCGGGATAAGTGTGCTTGCAGCCGCTGCGCCCAGTGCTGCTGTCCTGCCCTGTCTGCCCGCGTGAAGTCCCATTAAACTTTATCAGACTGCGTAAGTGTGAAGCGTGGCGGCTTGTCCCTTTGCAGGAGTCATTTGGGGCGGGGAGGAATAGTTTCTATGCTCTTTCTCCTGCCATGAAAATCATTAGGTAGTTAGCTCTTTCATCCTTACCTTACGTAAGGCACGTTCTTCCCCGAGCTCTTTCAGAAGCGACTAGCCGCTGCCAAAGTGGTGATGTCTGCAACTGTACATGTGAACTTCCCTGGGATCCGACCCGTTTGCTAGTCCGGATCCAAAACATCTCCTGAAGCTGGATGGCTGGCTCAAGGCAGAGGGGCAAGGGTGTAGGCATGAGTGCTCGTTTCTGTCTCGTGGGGTAGGTGTGCATACCGGCTTAGGTGCGAGCTCGTTTCGTCTGCAGCCAGCGTGAGAATTTGGACACAAGCGTGATGCAGTTGTTACCTTAAATCAAAATACGTTTCCTGCTCGTAGGACGTACTGTGCAGCTCCTAACCAGCGATCAGAGGACAGGGTCTGCCTTATATTGCAGGCTGTTGTGCTGCTGCTATTCCTCTTTCACCTCCTTGGATAAAAAAAAGGGGACGGCAGTAGAGTTGCAAGCACAAGTCCTATATCAGAAGTCTCTGATGGTGAAGACCGTATCTTGCATTAGCAGCGTGTTCTTCACCAAGTAAGAAAAATGCTGTGGCTCCTCCAGGAAGTGCCCTGTTGTTATTCCACATTGCTTCAAAGAGAATGACGAGTCTCAGCTCTCGTGACGCCTGCGCAAGAAGACAGTGCCCATTTCAGAACAGTCGATGAATGCTTCCATAGCATTGAAGTAAAAACTTTTATTTTTTTTTCCAAAAACAAAAGGTGTTGAACTTGGTAAATTGGATCGCTGTTAGTGTTATGAGGAAATGCCTTGGTCTGCACGACTGGAGTAATTAATTATGGGTGAGAAATCTCATCATGAGACATCCCTGAGAAAGGGAAAAAAGATCCAAAGAACTAATAAACATACAGTCAATTCATTTCAGGTTCCCCTGAAGAGGATAGTTCTAGGAGGGAGGCAACTACATAAAATCAGGTTGCTTGTTGGAAACGTTTAAGCTAGGAAGGAAAGCTAGAGAGACAGGCAGACCGTTATGGGGAAGGGCAGGCAATGGGCATGTACTTAAACTCCTTTGCTCTTATGGTCCTACACAGTTGACAAATAGTTTGTGGTTCTGCTTTCTTTTTCATGTTATCATACAAATATAAACATGTGCAAAAATTTTAGGTGACTAGTTTAAGGTTAAATAACCTCTGAATTATTTAGAAACCACAACTGTTCTGGGTAGTTTGAGGACCTTATTTCTGTCTGGCTTCTAATTTTGCATGCAACTTTCCACTCTCAAAACCGACTGCACCAACAGAACTTAAGTTTGGATAAATTACTCTGATATTGGCCCATGTGTAATATATGCTAATGAAATATAAGTGTACAGGTCAAAAGAGAAATATTTAATGGGGGTGTTTACCAGTTTGTGATGGAAGCGGAGAGCTCAGAATATACCAAGACAGAGTAGTTAGTGAATCTGTCATACACATAAATCAGCCACACTCCCTCTGCATTTCTAATTGTCTCCCTAAAAAGGTTTTAGTCAACCCCTTAAAATGATGATCACACAAATGCATTTTTATATCGCCTGTTTGCTTTTAGTTATGCAAATTTGTTCAAGAGAAACGATGTACTCAAAGTGCTCTAAAAATTTAAAACCTACAGATGTCAGTGGCGTGAGAGAATGTTTAAAAAAAACAAAAAGAGAAAGTTAATGCTCTCCAGCCAGGTATGGGAATGAACCGATTTGGGGTTCAAGGCTGGTTCCAGGTACAGGTCAAACAGGGCATCGGTCAGGGCAGTAACAGGGGTTGGGGAGAGTGTCTTTGGTATTCTTCGGGCACCCCATTTCAACAGTAACTTACTATAGTAAGTGGATTAAGTTAGACTGACTGAGGGCTGCTTCCATCTCTGCAACCGTTTTTTACCATTATTCAACTCATTTCTTAAAAACAGGCGTTGAAATGAACTTTCCAGTGTGCCTGCGTCGCTTTTGAAAAGGTGAAAAACCCCTCTAAGTGACTTGGGTTTAGCAACGGCGGCCAGAGCAATGATTGAACAGCTTTGGAAAATCTGGACCTTCCTTCTGTGGTCAAACATTGTCTTTCACTGCTTGGGTACTCAGCAGGCAGCCACCACCCCGGGGTGGTGATCCTAGTTTTGGGCCCCAGGCGCGGTAGGAACGATGCTATGCTTGGAAAAGAAAAGATTGTTGTACGGTCTGTCACTGCTCGGGACGTGTATCTCGGAGAAAATCTTGTTAGGCTT
Source organism: Anhinga rufa (assembly GCA_013400875.1). Lineage (NCBI taxonomy): Eukaryota > Metazoa > Chordata > Aves > Suliformes > Anhingidae > Anhinga > Anhinga rufa. Next base: position 98,388 of record VZTV01055261.1, read on the forward strand.
GGAGACTTTAAGATTAGGCATAAAGCTTTCAGTCAGGATCTTGTGTATTTGACCTTCACACTTGTCTTTCGCAGCTGTCACTGCAGTAGATTCACAAGAATTAAACCGAGCACGGCTCTCGCCGCGTCTGGCGGTGCGGGTAGGGGCAGACTTCGGGAGACGTCTCTGCCCGCCTTCTCAAGCGGCACACTCATGTCCACCAACCCAAGAGCGTAGGGAGATGGATTTTGCATCAGCCTGAGCTTGCCCATGTAGACGCGCCTCTCTATTTGATCACGATGTTTAGCCCTGAAAGCCACGTTTAGCAGCGTATCTGGAGGCTGACGCGGCTTTCGCTACGCTGAGCCTATGCTTTGGTTTGAAAAGGGCCTCAGTATACCTGGCGTCTTCCACAAGCGCTAAATTAGCACACAAATGCTGAGGAAGGATGTAAAAATCAAAACTCTGAATATGATACAGTGATTTTATAGAGTTCTGCATTGCCTTAAATCCACTGCGGAGCTCCTGATCATGTCAGTGGGCGCTATATGGCCCATCGTTTGTCAGGCCATTTAAATTCAGTGGCTTAGCACTTAGTCTTTTGGAAAACATCCTGCACGCTTTGATTTACAGCACTGTAGAGCTGATTAAAAAGTCACTCATTAAAAAGGTATCTTTTATTATAATTGCTAAATATTTTTTGGTGTGGTTAGTAGGTTTCACCTTTAAAATGATGTATGCATGCTGGCTCTTCTCCCAAGCTGTCGAGTCGGAGCCACTGGCTCTTAGATTTGTATTGAAGCGGCAGAGGCTTTGCAGTGCTCTGCATTTTCACATGCTTTCTTTTCCCAGCAGAGGAATATCAGCTTATTCTTCTGGATAGGGTAGAATTTGGAAACCTGGCCACCGGTTTCCCCTCTGAACTGGGAGAAGTTATTTAACTCCTCCCCTCTCCTTTCACAATAGCTGGAATTGGGCCTATCTGTCCTAAAATATTCCAAGAATCCTGTATAAAAAGCATTACACACCTTCCAGCCAGCTGATGATAACAGGATTTAATTTACCAAACACTCTGAAGCTGGTCTTCCAAATAACAAAATAGAAATGTGGGTGTAATGGCATACACATTCCTTATTTCTGCGCCTACCTTCTGCAGTGATCTTGGAACCCTTTTTTCTTCCTCCTCATCTTTATTCCTCAAAATAATGGTGGTTCTGTGCTGTGTTGTTCTGTTTACGGCTAGATTCATGGAAGGAAGATCCAAAATCTCTGCCCAGAGGGTCTGCTTAGGTGTAAATGGCATCCTGCTCAGCAAGACGCTGCAACACTCGCTTTTAGGCCACCCTAAATATTGTGATCAGCACTTTCTGCTTTTCATCGTCGTCATCATCAAGTGTTTTCTGTGGCAGGGCAGCAGGCTGCATCAGGGAACAGGTCGAATTAAAAAAATCTGAATGAGGGGGGAAAAGACCCCTGTTAGCACAGTGTCGTCACTGCAGTGACTTGCTGCTTGCGTTACAGGGATGGAGGTGGGATGGGATAGGCAAGGAGGATCACGAGATGACTAAGCTCATGCGAAACAACGCATCCAGCCGGGACTATGACTGCCTGGGAAACATGGAGAGCAACTGCCTGACCCGTTACAGGCGTGCTAGAGGGAGCCATACGGTGATCTGCTTTGCAAAGTGTGGATGCGGTCTGAGGGCAACCACGAGAAGGAGGAAACCAGTCCATTGGGTTGGACTGAATCTGGGTTTCTATGCGGGTTTCATGTCGGGACACATCCCTGAAGAAGCAATTTCAGAGCTGAGCTGGCATTTTTAACTCATCTCAACTCTTGACTTGAAGTCTGCAGTCAGCCCTACAATATCATCTTCAGAGTAAGATACTGCTTTTCTAGCAGAACAAAAGAACCATTAATGACACCAATTAACCAGTGTAATTCTCATTTACACCTCTTTATTACCTTCCACACACAGTATGTGATACATTATACATCCCATTAATTGTTAACATACACGCAAGTCAAGATCTTTTATTATACTGGGTCATCTATCATTGATACAGAGATATAGATATTTTATAGCTGAGCCAACTAACACTAGTGTTAGAGCAGAATCTATAACCATTTTCACATCAAATCTGATTGTGTTATTAAGCCCTTTAGAAGTGCTTAGTATGTAATTTGGCCTCCTCCTAGAAGGTATTTTATAGAGGGGGACAAAAAAAGTGGGATTTGGGGTAAGCTGTATTCATTCTGTGTTTGGGCTTTTGGTTTGGGGTTTTTTTGTT